>JAXCGZ010003867.1:120000-145000 GCA_037179515.1 Halocaridina rubra
CTTTTAATGCAGATTTAGAAATTTTGAATATGTGATTCCTCCACGACAAGTTAGAGGGTATATGGATTCCTAATATGTTGATAGAAATATGAACATATGTTTCGTTAGTTTTAAAGACAATAGGGTTATCAGGAGGAGGAAAAGAAGAGAAAAAGATAGCCAAAAACTGTCTCTTGGAGGCACTACATTTAACTAAATCTTGGGTGCCCCACTCAGATACCCTCTGCAAATCGGAGTTGAGAGTAGAAGAAAGAGTGATGCGAGACTGATTACGAGTAGCAGATGAGGGTTGTGAAGAAAAGGCAGAGGAAAAGTGAAGGGTAGAATCGTCGACAAAGGCGTGAAGAAGTGAGGAAGATGGGGATTACAGAAGATCATTGATGAAGAGAAAGAACAGAGTAGGTGAAAGAAAAGAGCCCTGTGGAACACCACTGGTAACAGGAAATGGACTAGATGATGCTCCAACAACAACTACAGATATAAAACGGTCAGAAAGAAAACAAAGAGAAGGGGTTAAGCCAGATTGGCCAACAAAGCCCTGTGCCAGACTCTGTCAAAAGCCTTAGAGATATCAAGGGCGACGACAAAGGATTCCCCATATTTCCTTAAAGAAGATGACAAAACATGAGTAATATGTGACAGGAGGTCACCAGTGGATCTTCCCTAGCAGAAGCCGTACTGGTGATCGGAGATAAGTGAGTTAGATTCAAGGCATTTTAAGAAGTAAGAATTAAGCAAAGTTTCAAAAACTTTAGCAATAGAAGAGGTTTAGACAACAGGTCGGTAGTTTGAAGGAATAGAGCAGTCACTCTTCTTAGGAACAGGTTGAACTAGAGCATGCTTCCAAGATGAAGGATTGATACTGGCTGTCAAAATTACAACCAATAGGGACACCATTAGAACCAGATGCCTTGTTCGTCTTTAGCGAGCGAAGAACCATATGAACTTTGCGTGAAGTAAGGAAAGGGAGGGCATAGGGTTAGAGAGGCGTAAAGATTGAGGAACAGGTGCACTGGAATCGTGTACAGAAGAGTTGGCAGAAAAATAAGAGCCAAAGAGAGTGACTTTGTCAGTGGGAGAGCAAGCTAAAGAACCATTAGAACGAATGAGAGGGAGAGAGCTGAGTTACAGAAGTATTTGGAAAGGTTTTTGTCTAAGGACCAGATACATTTGTCAGTGGGAGAGGAATTAAGGTCCTCAACTCTCCTTCTTATAAAGGAAGCCTTAGACCTACGAATCTGAGCAGCACAGTGATTTCTAGCTACAATAAAAGCAGAGCAAGTTATATCAGAAGGTGAGGATTGGTAAGACCGGTGTGCCTGATTCCTAGCCTGAATAGCCATGGAGCAGGCACAGTAAAACCCAGGTTTAGGGGTAGAAAAACTTTTCGAAGAGGAGGGGATGTACGCCTCCATTCCCGAGGTTATGATCTAGGCAACTTTTAGGGCTACCTAATCAGGGTTGCAGGTCCGAAAGTAGTAGTCATCCCATGGGAAGTCAAAGAGAAGTTATGCAAATCTTCAAGTTGGTAATGCTCAAAGTGCCAAAGACGGCATTGAGTAGGAGGGATTGGTGGAAGGGTAGCGGAAATGGGAGAGATTAAAATCACAGAGTGGGTTTACCAAGAGGGAAAAGCACAGAACATGAGTACTTTGAGGAGTTAGAAGTAAGAAATAGGTCAAAAGTGTTGGCTGCATGTTCATGTCAATCAAGAAAACGAGTAGGATGTTTGATTATTTGCTCAAGCTCGTAAGTAATAGAGAAAGTAAAGGCCTCACATCCTCCCACACCAGTGTGAGAAAAATTAAATCACTCACTGTGGTGTACATTGAAGTCTCCAATATAGGGAACTTCAAAATTTAGGTGTGAAGATAGCAAGGGCTAATGGCAATAGGACAGATATTCAAAGCATGACACAAAGTCAGTGGAGTTTGGAGAACAGTAACAGAAGCAATAGAATAGAATGGTATTGAAGAGATATATTTTTAGCCAGAAAACATCAAAGTAAGGAGATTCAAGGTCCATGAGTCTTACAATAAGAATGTTAGTGTTACAGTAGGCACATTATATATATATATATATATATATATATATATATATATATATATATATATATATATATATATATATATATATATATATATACATATATATATATATATATATATATATATATATATATATATATATATATATATATATATATATGCGTGTGTGATTACCTAATTGTGATTACCTAATTGTGTTTACGGGAAAGAGCCCAAAGCTCGTATCTACCCGTCTCCTGATCGGTTCCATTTTATACTTAGTGATACTTATAATACTTGTCTTAAAACTATGGAGTGAGTTAACATTAAATACATCCTCGCTTAGCCAATTCCAATTATCAACTACTCTTACACTAAAAAAGTACTTCCTTACAACCTGCAAAGAAGTTATCTTACGAAGCTTCAAACTATGACCTCTAGTTCTAGTGCCAGCCATATCACAATATCGATCCCTAGCCACTCTATCATAACCATGAAGGAATTTAAAGACTGTCACCATATCCCCCCTCAATCTTATAGCTTCGAGTGATGGTAAGTCTAATTCCCCCAGCCTCTCGTCATAACTGAGATTGCGTAATTCTGGCACCAGTTTCGTGGCATTTCTTTGAACTTTTTTAAGCCTAGTTACATGCTTTTTCAAGTGCGGATTCCAAAAGGGGGCTTCATATTCAAGCCTTGACCTCATATAGGTTACATAAATATTTCTGAACATTTCCTTGTCTATGTGGCTGAAGGCTACCCTTACATTTGCTAAGAAAGCATATGCTGCACTTACTATGCCATTCATATGCATTTCTGGAGTCAAATCTGCCAGTCTGTTTACTCCTAGATCTCTCTCATTCTCTGTCTCTTGAAGTTGTATTCCTGCCACAACTTCAAGAGACAAAGAATGAGAGAGATCTAGGATAAACATACTGGCAGATTTGACTCCAGAAAAGCATAGATATGTGTGTGTGTGTGTGTGTGTGTGTGTGTGTGTGTGTGTGTGTGTGTGTGTGTGTGTGTGTGTGTGTGTGTGTGTGTGTGTGTGTGTGTGTGTGTGTGTGTGTGCGTGCGTGTGTGTGTGCGTGTGTGTGTGTGTGTGTGTGTGTGTGTGCGTGTGTGTGTGTGTGTGTGTGTGTGTGTGTGTGTGTGTGTGTGAGTGAGTGTATGTAATTACCTAATTGTGCTTACGGGAAAAGCCCAAAGCTCTTATCTTCCCGACTCCTGATCGGTTCCATTTTGTACTTAGTGATACTTATAATACCTGTCCTTAAAACTATAGATTGAGTTAGCATTAACTACCTCCTCGCAAATTCCAATGATCAACTACTCTTACACTAAAAAAGTGCTTCCTTACAATCTGCAAAAAGTTTTCTTAAGAGGCTTCAAACTATGACCTCTACTTCTAGTGCCAGCCATATCAAAATATCGATCCCTATCCACTCTATCATAACAATGAAGGAATTTAAAGACTGTCACCATATCCCCCCTCAATCTTATAGCTTCGAGTGATGGTAAGTCTAATTCCCTCAGTCTCTCATTATAACTGAGATTGCGTATTTCTGTCACCAGTTTCGTGACATGTCTTTGAACTTTTTCAATATTAGCTACATGCTTTTTCAAGTGCGGATTCCAAAAGGGGGCTGCATACTCAAGTTTTGCCTCTCATAGGTTACATGAATATATCTGAAGATTTCCTTGTCCATGTGCCTGAAACCTACCCTTACATTTGCTAAGAAAGCATATGCTGCCCTTACTATGCCATTTATAGGCATATCTGGAGAAAAATCTGCCAGTATGTTTACTCCTAGATCTCTCTCATTTTCTGTCTCTTGAAGTTGTACTCCTGCCACCAAGTAGTCAAGCTTGGGCCTTCTTGCACTTGTACCCATTCTCATTACCTTACGTTTTGAAACATTGAATTTCATTAGCCACTTTTCTGATCACTCATGCAGACTCTTTAGAACTTCATGAAGTTCTCTACCAATGTTCTCGTCTCTTATTTTCTTCAAAATCTTTGCATCATCTGCAAACATATTCATGAATGAGTTTGCAGACTCTGGTAGGTCATTTACATATACAAGGAACAAAAGTGGCCCTAAAACTGAACTCCGTGAAACTCCACTACTAATTCTCCTCCATTCAGACTGTAAGTGTTTAACTTTTACCCTCTGTTTTCTTCCTTCTAAGTAAGTTTTTATTCATTCCAAGACTTTTCCGCCTATTCTAGCCATTGCCTGCAGCTTCTAAATAAGTCTCCCGTGTGGGACAGTGTCAAATGCTTTCTGGAAATCTAGGAATATGCAATCTGCCCAGCCCTCTCTTTCCTGTAAGATTCGGCTTACCTCATCATAGAAGTCTAATAGGTTTGTTACTGTTGATCTACCTTCTCTAAAGCCAAGTTTTCTCACTGACAAAAAGTTGAAGAATTCCAAGTGAAGAGAGATAAGTTTCGTTAGAATTTTCTCCATAACTTTGCAAACTATGCTGGTCAACGAAAGTTCTCTATTGTTTAGAGTCGTATCCCTCCTTCCTTTTTTACAGATATGTATCACGTTCGCTTGTTTCCAGCATCTTGGAACCTCCCCGGACTTCAGTAACTTTTAAAATATGATATTTAGAGCCACTGATATTGAGTTTGCACATTTATTAAGTACATGAGGGGATATATCATCAGGACCTGTAGCTTTATGGACATCTAACTCCATCAGCGCTTTGGATACCTCTTTGGCTGAAAGGATGATGTCCTCTAATGCTGGCACATGAGCTTCAATCTCTGCAATCTGAGGGGGTGGGATATTTTCTACTGTAAATACTGACTGAAACTCCTTGTTAAAATCTTTGCAAATCTTTTCATCCGTCTCAGTGATGCTTCCATACGCTCTCTTAAGCCTTAAAACGTGTTCTTTTACCTTCAGTTTTCCTCTGATAAAGCTGTGGAAAAGCTTGGGATATTCTTTAGCTTTCCTGGTGGTTTCCCTTTCATAGTCTCTCTCTGCCTCTTTTCTTTTAGTTAGGTATTCATTTCTTGCTCTTTTGTAGGTTTTCCCAGCATTTATGCTTTTTCTCCTCCTATACCTTTTCCAGCATTTGTCTGTCGACTCCTTACCTCTTTAACACTCATTATCAAACCATTTCTCTCTGGCATGAAGAACTCCTATTGTGGTGACAGGTATGCAGCAATCTACAATCTCCCCATATTTCTCACAAGTGATGTTGTACATTTCTTGTACAGATTTGTTGTTAAATAGGTTTTCCAGTCAATAATTGCAAAAAGCTCATTCATTATTATGTAATCTCCTTTCGGATACTTCCTCCCCATATCCTCAGTGCCTCTACTCTCAGGCAGAACATCTTCAAGGAAATACTCCATCAACAAAACACAGTGGTCACTCTTTCCAATTGGTGGTTCATACTCAATTTTTTCAATATCCAACACGTTATCTGTGAATACTAGATCAAGTAGTGATGGCTTATCCTCACCCCTGGCCCTCGTTGGTTCCATTACATGTTGGTGTAGGAAATTCCCTTGTACGCAATCTAAGAATATTGCCCTGAATGAGTCGTCACCACTGTGTGGGTCAAGATTTATCCAATCTATCATTTTATGATTAAAATTTCCCACAATAAAAATTCTACATTTTCTCTCCCGTGCCATGTTAACAACTGAGTTTATAACTTCAGTAGTACCTATATGACTTTCTTCATAAATTTCTAGCCTATGTTGGTTCCTTGGTGGGTTATATACAACAGTTATTATAATACTGTCTGACCCAGTATTTATGCGAGCAACAAGAAATTCCTTGAACTCATTTTCTATAGCCATGTTTATTTTTTCAACATGAATCCTTTCACTTATGAGCAGTGGTATCCCTCAAAGCTTTTAACCCTTGATATTCTGAAGCCATTAGGAATAATTGTGACACTGTTTATGTCCTCACTCAACTTAGTCTCTGTAATTGCTACTATATCTGCCTTACTGTTATGAATTCTATCTTTTAATTCTACTGCCTTACCAGCTAATCCATCAGCATTTGTGTATGACAATCTGAATGAGGTCCCATCCCCTGATCTTCTGTTATTATCTTCTTTATCTGCCTTTTGTCTGGAAGAACTCTGAAATGAATTTTTTTCTTCACTTCTTCATTTCTTTCCTCATTCAACCTTCTAGGCGCTAGCAACGAGTTTTTGATCCTTTCCATCTCTTCCTGTGTTCCGTATCATCTAATGATCACTTCCTTGAATTCTTGAAGGTCTTTTAGACTTTTTTTTCTATCAATATTTCTCTACATGTGTCCCCTCTCTCAAAGGCTGCTGTTGTTGGTCTTGCTTTCCCTCCATAGAATATTTACCTAGTTGGTGAATATTTACAATATCCTCAGGACCACAAACTGCTCCAAGTTTTCTTATCAGGTCTACAACCCTAGCTTTATTTTCTTCATGTTTCCCCTGCCATGTTGGTTCCTGGCATTTGCTTATGCTTGTGATTACCACTGTCTTCTTTCTATCAGGTTCCTTGTTAATCAGTGGATTTGCCCTTTCCATTACAACGTCTTACATGTTTACGATTAATGTGTCTTTATAATCAACTGTTTGTATGTTTTCCAGTGCCACACCATCACAGCTTCTTTAGCTGCCACATTCCCCTTTAGTGCATCAGCAAAGGAAGCTTTCATGGCATCATGTTCCATATTCAGCACTTGAAACTCTTGTCTAAACTGTTCGATGTTTTCCTTAATCTGGACATTCCAAGCTGCAATCTCGTCTCTCTCAGAAGAGAGCAGTGAACTAACATTTAATTCATTAAGGTTGTCGTTCAGCTGTTTGTTGTTATCTTCTTGTTTAGAAATTCTGGTTTCTTGTTCACTCTTTTCCCCTTTCAGCTTCTTTATTCGTTTTTCTAGTTCTTTTCTCTCTTGTCCTTGTGCTTTATTTGCTTCCTCCAAACATTTAATTTCCTCTATGAGTGTTTCATTCTCATTTATTTCTCTATCCATACTCCGAATTTCTTCATCGAGGTTTATAACCATTGTCTCTAATTCCTTGATTTTCTGTGTTTGTGTGTGATTACCTAATTGTGTTTACGAGAAAGAGCCCAAAGCTCGTATCTTCCCGTCTCCTGATCGGTTCCATTTTGTACTTAGTGATACTTATCGAACCTGTCCTTAAAACTATAGATTGAGATAGCATTAACTACCTCCTCGCTTGGCGAATTCCAATTATCAACTACTCTTACACTGAAAAAGTATTTCCTAACATCCTGCAAAGAAGTTTTCTTACGAAGCTTCAAACTATGACCTCTGGTTCTAGAGCCTGACATATCAAAATATCGATCCCTATCCACTCTATCATAACCATGAAGGAATATAAAGACTGTCACCATATCCCCCCTCAATCTTCTAGCTTCGAGTGATGGTAAGTCTAATTCCCTCAGCCTCTCATCATAACTGAGATTACGTATTTCTGGCACCAGTTTCGTTTCATGTCTTTGAACTTTTTCAAGCTTAGCTATGTGCTTTTTCAAGTGCGGATTCCAAAAGGGGGCTGAATATTCAAGTTTTGGCCTCACATAGGTTACATAACTATTTCTGAATATTTCCTTGTCCATGTGCCTGAAGGCTACCCTAACATTTGATAAGAAGGCATATGCTGCCATTACTATGCCATTTTCATGTATTTCTAGAGATAAATCTGCTAGTATGTTTACTCCTAGATCTCTCTCAGTTTCTGTCTCTTGAAGTTGTACTCCAGCCACCAAGTAGTCAAGCTTGGGCCTTCTTGCACTTGTTTCCATTCTCATTACCTTACATTTTGAAGTATTGAATTTCATTAGCCACTTTTCTGACCACTCGTGCAGACTATTTAGATTTTCCTGAAGTTCTCTACCATTGTTCTCGTTTCCTACTTTCTTCACAATCTTTGCATCATCTGCAAACATATTCATGAATGAATTTACAGACTCTGGTAGGTCATTTACATATACAAGGAACAAAAGTGGCCCTAAAACTGAACCCTGTGGAACTCCACTACTAACTCTTTTTCATTCAGAAACTGAGTGTCTTACTCTAACCCTCTATTCCCTTCCTTCTAAGTATGTTTTCATCCATTCCAAGACATTTTCACCTATTCTAGCCATTGCTTGCAGCTTCCTAATAAGTCTCCCATGTGGAACAGTGTCAAACGCTTTCTGGAAGTCTAGGAATTTGCAATCTGCCCAGCCCTCTCTTTCCTGTAAGATTCGGCTTACCTCATCATAAAATTCTAATAACTTTGTTACTGTTGATCTACCTTCTCTGAAGCCATGTTGCATCACTGACAAAAAGTTGAAGAATTCCAAGTGAAGAGAGATATGTTTCCTTAGTAGTTTCTCCATAACTTTGCAAACTATGCTGGTCAAGGAAACTGGTCTATAGTTCAGAGCCGTATCCCTCCTTCCCTTTTTGAAGATAGGTATCACGTTTGCTTGTTTCCAGCATCTTGGAATTTCCCCTAACTCCAGTGACTTTTTAAATATGATACTTAGTGCCACTGATATTGAGTCTGCTCATTTTTAAGTACATGAGGAAATATGTCATCAGGACCTGTAGCTTTATGAGCATCTAACTCCATCAGCCCTTTGCATACCTTTGTGCCTGTAAGGTTGATGTTCTCTAATACGGGCCATTGAGCTTCTTTCTCTGCAATCTGAGGGGGTGGGGTATTTTCTACTGTAAATACTGACTGAAACTCCATGTTCAATTCTTTGCAGATCTCTTCATCCGTCTCAGTGATGCTTCCATCCTCTCTCTTAAGCCTTAAAACCTGCTCTTTTACCTTCATTTTTCCTCTGATAAAGCTGCAGAAAAGCTTGGGATTTTCTTTAGCCTTCCTGGTTATGTCCCTCTCATAGACTCTCTCTGCCTCTCTTCTTATACTTAGGTAGTCATTTCTTGCTCTTTTGTAGGTTTGCCAGGCATTTATGTTTTTTCTCCTCCTATACCTTTTCCAGCATTTGTCTCTCCACTCCTTAGCTCTTTTACACTCATTATCGAACCATTTCTCTCTGGCATGAATTACTCCTACTTTGGTGAAAGGTATGCAGAAATCTACTATCTTCCCGTATTTCTCACAAAAGATGTCATACCTTTCTTGTACAGATTTGTTGTAAAATAAGGTTCTCAAGTCAATAACTGCAAAAAAGCTCATTCATTTTGATGTAATCTCCTTTCGAATAGTTCCATCACATGTCCTCAGTGCCTCTACTCTAAGGCAGAATATCTTCAATGATAAACTCCATCAACAACACACAGTGGTCACTCTTTCCAATTGGTGGTTCATACTCAATTTTTTCAATTTCCAACACATTATCTGTGAATACTAGATCGAGTAGTGATGGCTCATCCCCACCCCTGGCCCTCGTTGGTTCCATTACATGTTGGTGTAGGAAATTCCCTTGTATGCAATCTAGGAATCTTGCCCCGAATGAGTCCTCACCATTGTGTGGGTCAAGATTTATCCAATCTATCTCTTTATGATTAAAATCTCCCATAATCAAAATCCTACCTTTTCTCTCCCATGCCATGTTAACAACTGAGTTTATGACTTCAATAGTACCTATATGATTTTCCTCATAAACTTCTAGCCTATGTTGGTTCCTTGGTGGGTTATATACAACAGTTATTATAATGCTCTCTGACCCAGTATTTATGCGAGCAACAAGAAATTCCTTGAACTCACTTTCTATAGCAAAGTTTATTTCCTTAACATGAATCCTTGCACTTATGAGCAGTGCTATCCCTCCACCAGTCCTCTCAGATCTTTCAAACGTTAATATTCTGAAACCCTTAGGAAAAACTGAGACACTGTTTATGTCCTCACTCAACTTAGTCTCTGTAATTGCTACTATATCTGCCTTACTGTTGTGAATCCTATCTTTTAATTCTACTGCCTTACCAGCTAATCCATCAGCATTTGTGTATAACAATCTTAATGAGGCCCCCCTTCCCTGATATTCTGTCATTATCTTCTTTATCTCCCCTTTGTCTGGAAGAACTCTGAAATGAAAATTTTTCTTCTCTTCTTCATTTCTTTCCTCATTTAACCTTCTTGCCTCTTCCAAAAAGTTTTTGATCTTTCCCATCTCTTCCTGTGTTCTGAAGCGTCTAATGAACGCTTCTTTGATTTGTTGCAAATTAAGGTTCTCCAGTCAATAACTGCAAAAAGCTCATTCATTTTGATGTAATCTCCTTCCGAATAGTTCCTTCACATGTCCTCAGTGCCTCTACTCTAAGGCAGAATATCTTCAATGATATACTCCATCAACAACACACAGTGGTCACTCTTTCCAATTGGTGGTTCATACTCATTTTTTTCAATTTCCAACACTTTATCTGTGAATACTAGATCGAGTAGTGATGGCTCATCCCCACCCCTGGCCCTCGTTAGTTCCATTACATGTTGGTGTAGGAAATTCCCTTGTATGCAATCTAGGAATCTTGCCCCGAATGAGTCCTCACCATTGTGTGTGTCAAGATTTATCCAATCTATCTCTTTATGATTAAAATCTCCCATAATCAAAATCCTACCTTTTCTCTCCCGTGCCATGTTAACAACTGAGTTTATGACTTCAATAGTACCTATATGATTTTCCTCATAAACTACTAGCCTATGTTGGTTCCTTGGTGGGTTGTATACAACAGTTATTATAATGCTCTCTGACCCAGTATTTATGCGAGCAACAAGAAATTCCTTGAACTCACTTTCTATAGCAAAGTTTATTTCCTTAACTCCACCAGTCCTCTCAGATCTTTCAAACGTTAATATTCTGAAACCCTTAGGAAAAACTGAGACACTGTTTATGTCCTCACTCAACTCAGTCTCTGTAATTGCTACTATATCTGCCTTACTGTTGTGAATCCTATCTTTTAATTCTACTGCCTTACCAGCTAATCCATCAGCATTTGTGTATAACAATCTTAATGAGGCTCCCCCTCCCCTGCTCTTCTGTCATTATCTTCTTTATCTCCCCTTTGTCTGGAAGAACTCTGAAATGAAAATTTTTCTTCTCTTCTTCATTTCTTTCCTCATTTAACCTTCTTGCCTCTTCCAAAAAGTTTTTGATCTTTCCCATCTCTTCCTGTGTTCTGAAGTCTAATGAACACTTCTTTGAATTCTTGAAGGTCTTTTAGACTTTTTTTTCTCAACAATATATCCCAACATGTTTCC
The DNA here is from genome assembly GCA_037179515.1 of Halocaridina rubra. NCBI lineage: Eukaryota > Metazoa > Arthropoda > Malacostraca > Decapoda > Atyidae > Halocaridina > Halocaridina rubra. The sequence goes on from JAXCGZ010003867.1 coordinate 131,235, forward strand.
CCTCTCTCAGAGGTTACTTTTGTTGGTCTCGGCTTTCCTTCCCTTGAATATTTGCCTAGTTGGTGAATGTTTACAATAGCCTCATGACCACAAACTACTCCAAGCTTTCTTATCAGGTCTACAACCCTAGCTTTATTTTATTCAAGTCTCCCCTGCCATGTTGGCTCCTGGGATTCGCTTATGCCTGAGATTACCACTGTCTCCTCTTTATCAAGTGCCTGTTTAATCAGTAGATTTGCCCTTTCCATCACAACGTCTTTCATTTTTTCGATTACTGTCTCTTTATAGTCAACTGTTTGTATGTTTTCCAGTGCCACCACCTTTACAGCCTTATTTACTGCCACATTCCCCTTTAGTGCATAAGCAAAGGAAGTTTTCATGGCATCATGTTCCATATTCAGCTCCTGGGACTCTTTTCTAAACTATTCAATGTTTTCCTTAACTTAGACATTCCAAGCAGCAATCTCGTCTCTCTAAGAAGAGAGCAGTGAACTAACATCTAATTCATTTTGTTTGTCATTCAGCTGTTTGTTTTTATCTTCTTGTTTAGAAATTCTGGTTTCTAGTTCACTCTTTTCCCCTTCTAACTTCTTTATTCGTTTTTCTAGTTCCTTTCTCTTTTGCCCTTGTGCTTTATTTGCTTCCTCCAAAATTCTTATTTCCTCTCTGAGTGTTTCATTCTCTTTCATTTCTCTATCCATATTCTGAATTTCATCATCAAGGCTTATAACCATTGCCTCTAAATCCTTGATTTTCTGTTTTAGTCTCCTAATAGCTACCCTTCTCCCGACCCATGGGTGGGAGAGGATTGGAACAGAGATATCCTCATTCTTTTGTTTTCCCTTTCACAGTATATAGAAAGAAGAAGAGAAAGAGAAAAAAAGAGAGAAAAACTTTTATGTGTGTGTATGTGATTACCGGCCTAATTGTGTTTACGGAAAAGAACCCAAAGCTCGTAGCTTCCCGTCTTCCGATCGGTTCCATTTTTGTACTTAGTGATACTTATCAAACCTGTCCTTAAAACTATTGATTGAGATAGCATTAACTACCTCCTCGCTTAGCGAATTCCAATTATCAACTACTCTTACACTGAAAAAGTATATCTCTTACAGCCTGCAAAGAAGTTTTCTTACGAAGCTTCAAACTATGACCTCTAGTTCTAGAGTCTGCCATATCGAAATATCGATCCCTATTCACTCTATCATAACCATGAAGGAATATACAGACTGTCACCATATCCCCCCTCAATCTTCTAGCTTCGAGTGATGGTAAGTTTAATTCCCTCAGCCTCTCATGGTAACTGAGATTACATATTTCTGGCACCAATTTTGTGGCATGTCTTTGAACCTTTTCAAGCTTAGCTATGTGCTTTTTCAATTGCGGATTCCAAAAGGGGGCTGCATATTCGAGCTTTGGCCTCACATAGGTTACATAAATATTTCTCAACATTTCCTTGTCCATGTGCCTGAAGGCTACCCTTACATTTGATAAGAAGGCATATGCTGCCCTTACTATGCCATTTATATGTATTTCTGGAGACAAATCTGCTAGTATGTTTATTCCTAGATCTCTCTCAGTTTCTGTCTCTTGAAGTTGTACTCCAGCCACCGAGTAGTCAAGCTTATGCCTTCTTGCACTTGAACCCATTCTCATTACCTTACATTTTGAAGTATTGACTTTCATTAGCCACTTTTCTGACCACTCGTGCAGACTATTTAGATTTTCCTGAAGTTCTCTACCATTGTTCTCGTTTCCTACTTTCTTCACAATCTTTGCATCATTTGCAAACATATTCATGAATGAATTTAAAGTCTCTGGTAGGTCATTTACATACACAAGGAACAAAAGTGGCCCTAAAACTGAACCCTGTGGAACTCCACTGCTAACTCTTCTCCATTCAGACACTGAGTGTCTTACTCTAACTCTCTGTTCCCTTCCTTCTAAGTAAGTTTTTATCCATTTCAAGACATTTCCACCTATTCTAGCCATTGCTTGCAGCTTCTTAATAAGTTTCCCATGTGGAACAATGTCAAACCCTTTCTGGAAGTCTAGGAATATGTAATCTGCCCAGCCCTCTCTTTCCTGTAAGATTCGGCTTACCTCATCATAAAGTTCTAATAAGTTTGTTACTGTTGATCTACCTTCTCTGAAGCCATGTTGCCTCACTGACAAAAAGTTGAAGGATTCCAAGTGAAGAGAGATATGTTTCCTAAGTAGTTTCTCCATAACTTTGCAAACTATGCTGGTCAAGGAAACTGGTCTATAGTTCAGAGCCATATCCCTCCTTCCCTTTTTGAAGATATGTATCACGTTTGCTTGTTTCCAGCATCTTGGAATCTCCCCTGACTCCAGTGACTTTTTAAATATGATACTTAGTGCCACTGATATTGAGTTTGCGCATTTTTTACGTACATGAGGGGATATGTCATCAGGACCTGTAGCTTTATGAACATCTAACTCCATCAGTGCTTTGCATACCTCTGTGCCTGTAAGGATGATGTTCTCTAACACCGGCCATTGAGCTTCTATCTCTGCAATCTGTGGGGGTGGGGTATTTTCTACTATAAATACTGACTGAAACTCCTTGTTCAATTCTTTGCAGATCTCTTCATCCGTCTCAGTGATGCTTCCATCCTCTCTCTTAAGCCTTACAACCTGTTCTTTTACCTTCAGTTTCCCTCTGATAAAGCTGTGGAAAAGCTTGGGATTTTCTTTAGCCTTCCTGGTGATGTCCCTCTCATAATCTCTCTCTGCCTCTCTTCTTTTACTTAGGTAGTCATTTCTTGCTCTTTTGTAGGTTTGCCAGGCATTTATGCTTTTTCTCCTCCTATACATTTTCCAGCATTTGTCTCTCCACTCCTTAGCTCTGTTCCACTCATTATCAAACCATTTCTCTCTGGCATGAATTACACCTACTTTGGTGAAAGGTATGCAGCAATCTACTATCTTCCCATATTTCTCACAAAAGATGTCATACATTTCTTGTACAGATTTGTTGTAAAATAAGGTTCTCCAGTCAATAACTGCAAAAAGCTCATTCATTTGGATGTAATCTCCTTTTGGATATTTCCTTCTCATGTCCTCAGTGCCTCTACTCTCAGGCAGAATATCTTCAATGATATACTCCATCAACAACACACAGTGGTCACTCTTTCCAATTGGTGGTTCATACTCAATTTTTTCAATATCCAACACATTATCTGTGAGTACTAGATCGAGTAGTGATGGCTCATCCCCACCCCTGGCCCTCATTGGTTCCATTACATGTTGGTGTAGGAAATTCCCTTGTATGCAATCTAGGAATTTTGCCCCGAATGAGTCCTCACCACTGTGTGGGTCAAGATTAATCCAATCTATCTCTTTATGATAACAATCTCCCATACTCAAAATCCTGCATTTTCTCTCCCGTGCCATGTTAACAACTGAGTTTATGACTTCCTTAGTACCTATATGACTTTCCTCATAAACTTCTAGCCTATTCTGGTTCCTTGGTGGGTTATATACAACAGTTATTATAATGCTCTCTGACCCAGTATTTATGCGAGCAACAAGAAATTCCTTGAACTCACTTTCTATAGCCAAGTTTAATTCTTCAACTTGAATACTTGCACTTATGAGCAGTGCTACCCCTCCACCGGTCCTCTCAGATCTTTCAGCCATTAATATTCTGAAGCCCTTAGGAAAAACTGTGACACTGTTTATGTCCTCACTCAACTTACTCTGTAATTGCTACTATATCTGCCTTACTGTTGTGAATCCTATCTTTTAATTCTACTGCCTTACCAGCTAATCCATTTGAATTAATAATTAAAAAACTGAAACAAATTAAAAAAAAATTAAATTTATGGAATGCAGCCTCGAATCTTGGGGGTGGAGAGCACAATTTCGGTTCCCGGCACCACAGTCAGTTGCCAAGACTATGGCCTCAACTCGAAGATTGCCTCTGTCACACAGGCAGAGTAGAATAGAGGACATTGCAATTGCAGAAACAGAAATGACACACTGTTAATAATGGGAAAACTGAATGCACAGGCACACAATAATGAGTTTCCAATATTATTCTAGTGGATGAAAATATATTGGTTAGTCACAGCTAACCAGAAATATTTGCACTAGCATTAGAGCATACACAATCATTAATTATTTTCAGGCAATAAATGAAAAATCAGTGAAACAATTACAGTATGTATTCATTAAATTGTGGTTAACAAGAAACGTTTACAATGCCAATAGGTCAAAATTACTTGTGAATTATTTGCAACTCAAAACTCAAACCACTTTATTCCCAATAAATGAAGGATCAGCAAGATAAATACAGTATGGATTCATTAAATTTTGGTTAACAAGAAATGTTTGCAGTGCCAAGAGGGCAAAAGCACCTTATGAATTATTTTCAATTAATAGCGTAAAACACTTTATTTAGGAGTATTGACGTAAAACACTTTATTTATGGTGATAGAAAAGGAGTGAAATGAAATTAGCATTTGTTAGGAGAAGGGCTAGATTTTTATGTGGTAATGAGCAATCTTCTGAGAGCGAAGCTTTACCTGGGTACCCGCAATTAAGAATATTTTTTATGTATATCAGCGGCAATTTTCAGGTCAAGTAATTAAATTTGGCAAATGATATTCCAGTTAGGTAATCTACAAAAGCTCGTTTGTATGGGAATGGAACTGAGAAAAATAACATGGGATTTGACCAGTAATGGATTTAACAAGTATCTCGAATTCCCAATTTGCTTGACCAACGAGCTTTACCATACATTATCTCTCACCTTGTTTGTGCCAGATGAATTCCTGTGAAGATGCCACACAAAGACGTTTGGAGTAAGCGTGACTGCTGAGGCGAATTCTTTTCTCTGTGAAGTTTGGCCATCAATTGAGAGCGATTAAGCATCCCTCCTGGTGACGTCATCATTCGGCCAGCCTGTATGGTTTATTCAGAGCAGTAAATCGTCACCCAGTGGTTTTATTTACCGTAGTGGTGGTCCCTGGCAGGCAATTATGGCAGAGATGCATGGGAGGGGCAGTAATTTAGGTGCAACAAGCAGAAGCAAACAAAAGAATCGAGAAATATTTATGGGCAAAATAGGTTACTGGTTGATATCTACAGAGGTTTCTTTGCGTTGCAGGAGAAGGAATTTTAGATATTCAAATAGTAAAGAAGCTACTGAAGAGTATCTAGCCAGGCTAATGACATATCAGGATGGGCAAATTTATAACAAAATTATCAGGAAGAGCACTTTTTATAATATAACAAAATATATCAGCAAGAGCAATTTTATAATAAGAAAATTGTCTAAACAACGCATTTAACATACTCACTTGGATTACAGTATTGTACATGAGAGAAAAGCAGAGAACAGAGTTATAGCAGGGAAATTTTTATATTGGGATCATGCTTGCTGCACGTACAAGAATATTAAGGAAGATATATTTAAAATTAGCTATTTACAGAAATATAACTTGCAAATGATCATAATCTGCAAAATGCAAGAAGTGAGACTTTCTTAGTAAGAAAAGAAATAACAGTTAAAAGTTAACTAAATAACTAATAAGGTATTTACTATGACCTCTGGTGACTTTGAGCGAAACACTCTATGAGGCCATCTCTGTCCCAAACCTTTCCCACCCATGGGTTGGGAGGAGGGGTAGCTATTAGTAGACTAAAACAAAAAATCAAGGATTTAGAGGCAATGGTTATAAGCCTTGGTGATAAAATTCGGAATATGGATAGGGAAATGAAAGGGAATGAAACACTCAGAAAGGAAATAAGACTATTGGAGGAAGCAAATAAAGCACAAGGGCAGGAGAGAAAGGCATTAGAAAAATAAATAAAGAAACTGGAAGGGGAAAAGAGTGAACTAGAAACCAGAATTTCTAAACAAGAAGATAAAAACAAACAGCTGAACGACAATCTAAATGAATTAGAGGTTAGTTCACTGCTCTCTTCCGAGAGAGACGAGATTGCAGCTTGGAATGTCCAAATTAAGGAAAACATTGAATAGTTTAGAAAAGAGTTCCAGGAGCTGAATATGGAACATGATGCCATGAAAACTTCCTTTGCTGAGGCACTAAAGGGGAATGTGGCAGTAAAAGAGGCTGTAAAGGTGGTGGCACTGGAAAACATACAAACAGTTGACTATAAAGAGACTAATCGAAAAAATGAAAGACGTGATGGAAAGGGCAAATCCACTGATTAAACAGGCACTTGATAAAGAGAAGACAGTGGTAATCTCAGGCATAAGCGAATCCCAGGAGCCAACATGGCAGGGGAGACTTGAAGAAAATAAAGCTAGGGTTGTAGACCTGATAAGAAAGCTTGGAGTAGTTTGTGGTCCTGAGGATATTGTAAACATTCACCAACTAGGCAAATATTCGAGGGAAGGAAAGCCGAGACCAACAAAAGTAACCTTTAAGAGAGGGGAAACATGTAAGGGTATATTGATGAGAAAAAAATGTCTAAAAGACCTTCAACAATTCAAAGAAGTGTTCATTAGACTATACAGAACACAGGAAGAGATTGGAAAGATCAAAAACTAGTTGCAAGAGGCAAGAAGGTTAAATGAGGAAAGAAATGAAGAAGAGAAGAATAATTTTCATTTTAGAGTTCTTCCAGACAAAGGGGAGATAAAGAAAATAATGACAGAAGATCGGGGGATGGGGCCTCATTAAGATTGGTATACACAAATGCTGATGGATTAGCTGGTAAGGCAGTAGAATTAAAAGATAGGATTCACAACAGTAAGGCAGATATAGTAGCAATTACAGAGACTAAGTTGAGTGAGGACATAAACAGTGTCACAGTTTTTCCTAAGGGTTTCAGAATATTAAAGGCTGAAAGATCTGAGAGGACTGGTGGAGGGATAGCACTGCTCATAAGTGCAAGGATTCAAGTTGAAGAATTAAACTTGGCTATAGAAAGCGAGTTCAAGGAATTTCTTGTTGCTCGCATAAATACTGGGTCAGAGAGCATTATAATAACTGTTGTATATAACCCACCAAGGAACCAGAATAGGCTAGAAGTCTATGAGGAAAGTCATATAGGTACTAAGGAAGTCATAAACTCAGTTGTTAACATGGCACAGGAGAGAAAATGTAGGATTTTGATTATGGGAGATTTTGATCATAAAGAGATAGATTGGATAAATCTTGACCCACACAGTGGTGAGGACTCATTCGGGGCAAAATTCCTAGATTGCATACAAGGGAAGTTCCTACACCAACATGTAATGGAACCAACGAGGGCCAGGGGTAGGGATGAGCCATCACTACTCGATCTAGTATTCACATATAATGTGTTAGATATTGAAAAAATTGAGTATAAACCACCAATTGGAAAGAGTGACCACTGTGTGTTGTTGATGGAGTATATCATTGAAGATATTCTGCTTGAGAGTAGAGGCACTGAGGACATGAGGAGGAGCTATCCGAAAGGAGATTAAATCAAAATGAATGAGCTTTTTGCAGTTATTGACTGGAGAACCTTATTTTACAACAAATCTGTACAAGAAATATATGACATCCTTTGTGAGAAATATGGGAAGATAGTAGATTGCTGCATACCTTTCACCAAAGTAGGTGTAATTCATGCCAGAGAGAAATGGTTTGATAATGAGTGGAAAAGAGCTAAGGAGAGGAGAGACAAATGCTGGAAAAGGTATAGGAGGAGAAAAAGCATAAATGCCTGGCAAACCTACAAAAGAGCAAGAAATGACTACCTAAGTAAAAGAAGAGAGGCAGAGAGAGATTATGAGAGGGACATCACCAGGAAGGCTAAAAAAAATCCCAAGCTTTTCCACAGCTTTATCAGAGGAAAACTGAAGGTAAAAGAGCAGGTTTTAAGGCTTAAAAGAGAGAATGGAAGCATCACTGAGACGGATGAAGAGATCTGCAAAGAATTGAACAAGGAGTTTCAGTCAGTATTTATAGTAGAAAATACCCCACCCCCTCAGATTGCAGAGATAGAAGCTCAAGGGCCGGTATTAGAGAACATCATCCTTGCAGGCACAGAGGTATGCAAAGCACTGATGGAGTTAGATGTTCATAAAGCTACAGGTCTTGACGACGTATCCCCTCATGTACTTAAAAAATGCGCAAACTCAATATCAGTGGCACTAAGTATCATATTTAAAAAGTCACTGGAGTCAGGGTAGATTCCAAGATGCTGGAAACAAGCAAACGTGATACCTATCTTCAAAAAGGGAAGGAGGGATATGGCTCTGAACTATAGACCAGTTTCCTTGACCAGCATAGTTTGCAAAGTTATGGAGAAACTACTAAGGAAACATATCTCTCTTCACTTGGAATCCTTCAACTTTTTGTCAGTGAGGCAACATGGCTTCAGAGAAGGTAGACCAACAGTAACAAAGTTATTAGAACTTTATGATGAGGTAAGCCGAATCTTACAGGAGAGAGAAGGCTGGGCAGATTACATATTCCTAGACTTCCAGAAAGCGTTTGACACTGTTCCACATGGGAGACTTATTAGGAAGCTGCAAGAAATGGCTAGAATAGGTGGAAGTGTCTTGAAATGGATAAAAACTTACTTAGAAGGAAGGGAACAGAGAGTTAGAGTAAGACACTCAGTGTCTGAATGGAGAAGAGTTAGTAGTGGAGTTCCACAGGGTTCAGTTTTAGTGCCACTTTTGTTCCTTGTATATGTAAATGACCTACCAGAGTCTGTAAATTCATTCATGAATATGTTTGCAGATGATGCAAAGATTGTGAAGAAAGTAGGAAACGAGAACAATGGTAGAGAACTTCAGGAAGATCTAAATAGTCTGCACAAGTGGTCAGAAAAGTGGCTAATGAAATTCAATACTTCAAAATGTAAGGTAATGAGAATGGGTTCAAGTGCAAGAAGGCCCAAGCTTGACTACTTGGTTGCTGGAGAACAACTTCAAGAGACAGAAAATGAGAGAGATCTAGGAGTAAACATACTGGCAGATTTGTCTCCAGAAATACTTATAAATGGCATAGTAAGGACAGCATATGCCTTCTTATCAAATGTAAGGGTAGCCTTCAGGCACATGGACAAGGAAATGTTCAGAAATATTTATGTAACCTATGTGAGGCCAAAACTCGAATATGCAGCGCCCTTTTGGAATCCACACTTGAAAAAAGCACATAGCTAAGCTTGAAAAAGTTCAAAGACATGCCACAAAACTGGTGCCATAAATATGTAATCTCAGTTATGATGAGAGGCTGAGGGAATTAGACTTACCATCACTCAAAGCTAGAAGATTGAGGGGGGATATGGTGACCGTCTTTATATTCCTTCATGGTTATGATAGAGTGGATAGGGATCGATATTTTGATATGGCAGGCTCTGATTTCCCAACTATCGGTGGCGCTCATCAACAACCCAGTACCACCGTTCCACATATCTCAGTCAGTGCTATCAGAGCAATGAATGTAGGATGCAGTACCGGTAATGAGGGGAGTAACAACTGTAAATATCCCAGACGTCAAGCCCCTCCACAGCAACCACATGTGCTTCCATTCCCTTGTACAGTGGAGATCAACAAGAAAATGCATGATTGACTGATTGATCATTATTCATCTTCTACATTCAACACATGTCCCTACTGCCCCTTGCCAGCCATGGACGGCCCACCGGTGGCAATACATTTAGATGATGCAGCAATTCCTCGTGCTTACAACACTGCTGCACCAATCCTTTTACATTGGCAGGAAAAAGTGCACAAGGACTTACTTTGTGACAAGGCACTTGGTGTCATAGAAAGAGTACCCTATGGTGAGCCAGCAACATGGTGCTACAGAATGGTAGTCACACGCAAGCACGATGGTAACATGCGCCAGACCGTGGACCTCTCCCCACTAAATAAATTTTGCAAAACAAGAAGTTGACTTTGCCGGTTTCCGCTTCACTGACACTTTTATTGAACCCCGGGCCAAATTCCTCATTGCCTTCAGGGACTTCTCAACTCCCACCTCCACGACTAACATTCGCAGCTGATTTGGTCTAGTGAATCAGGTTAGTAACTATGCTCAGCTGAGAGACATCATGGCCTCATTCAAACCATTCCCCAGCCCGAAGTATAAGTTCTTCTGAACCCCAGTACTCGAAGAAGCATTTCAAACCTCAAAATTTGCTATTGTCGAGGAGATCAAGGAAGGTGTGAAGATATTTGGTATGTCAATGAGGACTTGCCTTAGGCTAGATTGACTGACAAGTGGAATTGGTTATTTCTAGCTTCAGAAACACTGCCTCTGCCCCTCAGGAATTCTGGATTGCTGTGTGGATGGATGGCACATTGTTCTTGCCGGGTCCCGTTTCCTCTCAAGTGCAGAGGCAAGATATGCACCAATTGAAAGAGAGGCACTCACCGTTGCATGGGATCTGGAACAAACTCATTTCTTTATGCAGGGGTGCGATAACTTGCTAATTGTAACAGCCCACAAACCATTGCTCAAGATTTTTGGTGGCTGCACCCTTGATGAGATCACAAACCCAAGACTGTTTCGGCTGAAACAGCGCGCCATTCCATGGCGCTCTAAAATTATTCACATGAGTGGGAAATCAAACCTGGCCGCTAATGCAACCTCTCGCAATCCCTTGCCATCAGTCGCAATAAGCTCCCAAAGCACAGATGATCAGATGGAATATGCGCTTGCTGCCGCTATCCAACGTGAAGCTGCCGAGGTTGTGACACTCCCATGGTCCTGTATTGTCGAAGAAACTCGGAAGGATGACCACATGTGGGTTCGTGTCCAAACAATTGAGAATGGCTTTCCAGAAACTGACAAGACTATTCCACATTCTTCCCCATTTTGGTACTACCAGGAGGCACTCTACTCTTTAGACGATGCTGTCCTCTATCAAGATTGGGTTGTTTTTCCACCCTCGCTCCATCGTAAAGTTCTGAGCAACCTTCACATAGCTCACCAAGGAACTTCACAGATGGAGTTACGTGCACATGCTATCGTCTTCTGACCAGGGCTTACCGCTGACATTCATGCAATACGGGCAGAATGTGTTGACTGCAACCACAATGCGCCATCGCCGCCTCCTCTCCCAGCAGCATCAACGTTCGCCCCCATCAACGCCTTTTGAATCTGTCTTTGCCAACTATTTGACTTCGTTGGACGAAAATACCTGGTTGTCAGCGGCCTTCTATCTGGTTGGTCAGAAGTGTTTGCATGTCCTCCTGACTCCTCACATGCAGGTGCTACAGGCCTCATTGGATGCCTCCAAGCATTATTTGCCACTTTAGGTGTTCCTGAGGAACTCTCTAGCGACAGTGGTCCAGAGTTCACAGCCAGTGCCACTCAAGATTTCCTTTGTAAATGGGGAATAAAGCATCGCATGTCATCCCCATATCACCCACAACCGAATGGTAGGGCTGAGGTCGCTGTCAAAAGCACAAAGCAGCTTCTGATATCCAATATTGGCTAAACAGGAAATCTTGATAATGACCGCTTCCTGAGAGCACTTCTACAACTGAGAAACACGCCTGACCCTTACTGTGACATCTCTCCTGAGCAAATAATCTTCGGAAAGCCATTGAGGAGCTCACTTGCTCTTGTGAACCAGCTGGAAAAGTTCTCCAACTCAAACATCAGACCTTCATGGCGGGAGGCTTGGAAAAAGAGGGAGTTGGCTCTCTGCACACGTTATACTAGGTCAAAGGACTCCCTTGATGCCCATAGTCAGCCTGCCCGCCTGCTCCACATCGGGGATAGGTGCTTTGTGCAGAATGGTGCTGGAAATCATTCTAGGTGCTGGGATAGAACTGGCACATTCACCGAGGTTCTGGATTCGACAAGTACAGCACCAAGATTGACGGTTCTGGCAGGTTAACTAAACGGAACAGGAAGCACCTCCTCACCTTTCTCCCGGCATCAACAAATATTGCTATGCCCGCAACCTCTCCCCCACATTCTTTGCAGCGGAACCCACAGCCATCAACAGACTCCAACACCCTTAGTCCTCCTCCTTACCAGACACCTACCAAAGACCCATTGCCACCTACTCAGATACCTGTTAAGCCACTTTCACCTATTGTGCAACAAAATCCTCCAGCGAGTGATGCCCCAGTATCACCGTTACCACTAATAGATCGTGCTATGTCTCACTCATCTGCAGGTCATGTCTCTCCAACATCATCGCCCACACTGCCTGCTGCACGTCCTCGCCGTGTGACCAGGAAACCGATGTGGCAGGAATCAGGTGATTGGATGCTGTAGTAGATAAGCTCGTGGCATTTAAAACGAGCTGGGGGGGGGGGGTGAAGAGTGATGTATATTGGCAATAATTACATATCTGGTAACATTGCAATCAGCTCTTTACATTTATCAGCAATACTTACAATTCTGGTAACACTGCAGTCAACTGTTACAATTATCAGGAGTACAGAGTTTGTCCTCCTATGTTTCTTTTATTATGATTTCTATCTTAAAACTATTAGGTAGGTAAAGTAATCCATTTATTATTATTACAGTAATAATGAGTTATTGTTCAAAGACTGATATCCATCCCTTGACAGTTGCAATATGTAAGTGGATAACACATATAGCCTAGGCCTAGCCTAGCATGTTTTTGAATATTAAGTTTGTGTATCAAGGTACTTAATATAGCCTAGGCCTAACCTATCATGTTTTTGGATATTAAGTTTTTGTCAAGAGACTTTTTTCATGTTTTAATTATATTTAGTAAATTATTAATTATTTAATATTTTGTTAAAAGTAGGCTAACATTCAACTTATTACCAAGTGCAAGGACTTATAGGCCTAGACCTACATCTATTCTAGTCTAATATAGTTTTTATATCATTAATTTGTTCATTATACCTGATATATCTTCTATTTAACTATGTTTTTATTTTGGTATTCTTTGATAGTAGTTTCTCTTTGTTACAGAGAATTGCCACTATCATTGTCAATAAAGATAGTTTGCATTGACGGTGAGTTTTCTTCAAGAACGTATATTTCTATAGAAGAAAAATGTGCTTCAGGATATAAGGCAGCAAAAGATTGCTATACCCTGCTGCTTGGTGCTAACGCTGAGGGCGACAAGAAGTTGAAGCCTGTAATGATTTAACATTCAGAAAATCCTCTTGCACTAAAGGGTTACTATAAAGAGTTACTGCCAGTGCACTGGTATGCAAATAAGAAAGGATGGATGACTGAGAGTATTTTTAAAGATTGTTTCTTGACGTGTCTCCCAAACGAGTTAGAATTTTATTGCAAGGGTCAGGATATACCCTTCAGAATTCTTTTCATATTAGATAATGCTCCAGCCCATACTCCGTCAATTGCCGATCTTCATCCGAATATAAAAGTTGTGTTTCTGAAGCCAAATACAACTTAAATATTCCAACCAATGGACCATGGGGTATTGCAGATGTTGAAGTTTGTTTACTATAGGAATTCTTTTGAATACCTCAGCAGTAAGACTGACGGCAGCATGGCCGACCTTGAAAAAGCAGCTGAGGTCCGCGCTATCTCGGTGATAGAGGTAAAAAAAAATGCGGTTAAGGATTACTGGAAAGAGTTTAATATCAAGCACGCCACGTGGTATATGAAGGATTTTTGGGATGAAGTTACAAAGTCGTATTTAAATGGAGCATGGAAGGAGCTTTGCCAGCAGTTTGTAAACTCTTTCACGGGCTTTGATCTCAATGATCAGCTGTCATGAACGAGCCTAGAGTGCGTTCAGCTCGCACAACGTGTGGGATTCTCCGATGTTGATGAGGAGGATGTGGATACCCTGCTTGCTTCTTACAAGGAGGAATTGACTGC
>JAXCGZ010003867.1:150000-151990 GCA_037179515.1 Halocaridina rubra
AGGAAAGCCGAGACCAACAAAAGTAACCTTTGAGAGAGGGGAAACATGTAGGGAAATATTGTTGAGAAAAAAAAGTCTAAAAGACCTTCAAGAATGCAAAGAAGTGTTCATTAGACGATACAGAACACAGGAAGAGATGGGAAAGATCAAAAACTTGTTGCAAGAGGCAAGAAGGTTAAATGATGAAAGAAATGAAGAAGAGAAGAAAAATTTTTGTTACAGAATACTTCCAGACAAAGGAGAGATAAAGAAGATAATGACAGAAGATCAGGGGATGGGGCCTCATTAAGATTGTTATACACAAATGCTGATGGATTAGCTGGTAAGGCAGTAGAATTAAAAGATAGGATCCACAACAGTAAGGCAGATATAGTAGCAATTACAGAGACTAAGTTGAGTGAGGACATAATAGAGTCACAGTTTTTCCTAAGGGCTTCAGAATACTAAGGGTCGAAAGATCTGAGAGGACTGGTGGAGGGATAGCACTGCTCATAAGTGAGAGGATTCAAGTTGAAGAAATAAACTTGGCTATAGAAAGTGAGTTCAGGGAATTTCTTGTTGCTCGCATAAATACTGGGTCAGAGAGCATTATAATAACTGTTGTATACAACCCACCAAGGAACCAAAATAGGCTTGAAATTTATGAGGAAAGTCATATAGGTACTATTGAAGTCATAAACTCAGTTGTTAACATGGCACGGGAGAAAAAATGTAGGATTTTGATTATGGGAGACTTTAATCATAAAGAGATAGATTGGATAAATCTTGACCCACACAGTGGTGAGGACTCATTCGGGGCAAGATTCCTAGATTGCGTACAAGGGAATTTCCTACACCAACATGTAATGGAACCAACAAGAGCCAGGGGTGGGGATGAGCCATCACTACTTGATCTAGTGTTCACAGATAATGTGTTGGATATTGAAAATATTGAGTATGAACCACCAATTGGAAAGAGTGACCACTGTGTATTGTTGATGGAGTATACCATTGAAGACATTCTTCCTGAGAGTAGAGGCACTGAGGACATGAGGAGGAACTATCCGAAAGGAGATTACATCAAAATGAATGAGCTTTTTGCAGTTATTGACTGGAGAACCTTATTTTACAACAAATCTGTACAAGAAATGTATGACATCTTTTGTGAGAAATATGGGAAGATAGTAGATTGCTGCATACCTGTCACCAAAGTAGGTGTAATTCATGCCAGAGAGAAATGGTTCGATAATGGGTGTAAAAGAGCTAAGGAGTGGAGAGACAAATGCTGGAAAAGGTATAGGAGGAGAAAAAACATAAATGCCTGGCAAACCTACAAAAGAGCAAGAAATGACTACCTAAGTAAAAGGAGAGAGGCAGAGAGAGATTATGAGAGGGACCTCACCAGGAAGGCTAAAGAAAATCCCAAGCTTTTCCACAGCTTTATCAGAGGAAAACTGAAGGTAAAAGAACAGGTTTTAAGGCTAAAGAGAGCGGATGCAAGCATCACTGAGACGGACGAAGAGATCTGCAAAGAATTGAACAAGGAGTTTCAGTCAGTATTTACAGTAGAAAATACCCCCCCCCCCCCTCAGATTGCAGTGATAGAAGCTCAAGGGCCGGTATTAGAGAACATCAACCTTACAGCCACAGAGGTATGCAAAGCGCTGATGGATTTAGATGTTCATAAAGCTACATGTCCTGATGACATATCCCCTCATGTGCTTAAAAAATGCGCAAACACAATATCAGTGGCACTAAGAATCATATTTAAAGAGTCACTGGAGTCGGGGGAGATTCCAAGATGCTGGAAACAAGCAAATGTGATACCTATCTTCAAATAGGGAAGGAGGGATACGGCTCTGAACTATAGACCAGTTTCCTTGACCAGCATAGTTTGCAAAGTTATGGAGAAACTACTAAGGAAACATATCTCTCTTCACTTGGAATCCTTCAACTTTTTGTCAGTGAGGCAACATGGCTTCAGAGAAGGAAGATCAGCAGTAACAAACTT
>JAXCGZ010003868.1:0-5000 GCA_037179515.1 Halocaridina rubra
GGAAGTGACCAATTGACCTCCCAACCTCGTTATTATAAATATGTAGTAATTGTACTGATCTTTGATATTTAAAGTACGTGTAAAATCATTTTTATATAAATTTCTTAAAGCGTAAGAAATCGAGTGTTAAGATTACGCCTGTTTCCAAGGTTTTTTTTTTTTTTTTTTTTTTCCTCCGCGGGAGTAATGTTTTAGCGAAAGAAAGACATAAATGACAGATTGTTTTTTGTGTTATTATGATGAAGAGATTAACATTACGATACGTGTGTGGCATGCTTATTTTGAAGAATAAGAACTTTTGTGATATTATTTAGAGATGAGTTTTTTTTTAATTTTGCGCTACGAAGGTGAAAGTAAGAGTAAATTAGAGGAATTTGTGCTGTCCTAGAATAGGGAAGGTTTTTCAGTGTCACCCAAACGTAGCTTCAAGGGAGTAGAATGTTTGTTTGTTCGTTAGAATGGGACTTAGGACTGGTGAGGCAGTCTGTGACCGTGCGGCCCAACCGAGATTTCACCTTTGCTCTCCTTCAGGGAGGCCGGGAAAGGGAAACTAACATGTTGTAAATAAAAGGGACTTTCACAGACAGAAAGGGGATGATTGTCTTGAAAGTGATATAGCGAATGTGATAGCGAATGAGTATGAATGACTGGGGGTATAATGGGGGGGTTGCTCTAGGGGGTGAAATCGCGGAAAGCACCGTTAGGAAACATGATTGGGGAGTCTCTGCGAGGGTCGTTCCCCTGCTCCGCCAGGTCCTTCTGCATGCCATATCAGAGTGTATTTATGGGAGGTGATGCGCTGTTGCAATATCTAGTGAGGGATATTTTTGAGAAAATGATTCTCCACCTGCCCAGATATGGTTGAGATGCCAAGTTTGTTTTATTTTTGTTTTGTCCCCTACTCCGCCATTGAGATTATTATTCGATTTCCGAGAGATTCCAAGATAGATGTTACGTGATAAAGGACGTGAATCTATGAATGATTCTTTATTTTCTTTGCTAGCTGCAGTATATACATTATTTGTCTGAAGAGATATGTTAGATTGATAAAATAAAACTTTGCGAGTTTTAGCCATGATAATGTTTTATCAAAATTATTTCAGCTTTGTCATAAAGAAAGAGTGAGAGCTGACACGAAATGACAACAAGAATGTTACACAGCCGCTTCCCGTATTTGAGAGAGCAGAAGTTGATCCAGAAGC
The DNA here is from genome assembly GCA_037179515.1 of Halocaridina rubra. Classification (NCBI taxonomy): domain Eukaryota; kingdom Metazoa; phylum Arthropoda; class Malacostraca; order Decapoda; family Atyidae; genus Halocaridina; species Halocaridina rubra. Next base: position 1,203 of record JAXCGZ010003868.1, read on the forward strand.
CAAAAGAACAGGGGAGAAAACAGCGCCCACATGCGCACCCCCGTAAAAGCAAACAGACAGAACAGTTATAAGTCGAACCTCTCCCTGTTCTGAAGGAAATTCTGTTGTTTAGTAATTTAAATAAGTTAAATTCGAGATAGTAAAAGAATATATATATTTTCTGTTTGAATTGTTCATGTACAACTCCTTACGAGATTTTGAGACTTAAGCAAAATGCATTCTTTACTGTTGCTAATGAAATATACTTTTTGTTTTTATTATTGCATACACAGAGATAGGCTTTTTATATTCGTTGATACCCGTTTTTGTTATAGTTCTTTTTGTATTGAAGAAATCTTTAAAATCTTACTTAAAGAGTTTTGAAAAGATTATCTAGAGATAACTATGGTTAATCCCTATCATTTTCATGAATTTTAGATTACAATTGAGCTAATTAAGATAATTGAGATTATTAGAGATTATCTGCTGAGTTTTAAATTTAAAATTAATGATATTTAAGTCATTATAAGACGTCTGTTAAGAAAAAGATATTTGTACTCTTGTTGATAGTAGTAGGGATGGTGTCACATATGATTTTAATCTTTTGTTTTAATTTCATCAGAGTGGGTGCGCTCCGACTCAACCCTCTGATTTATAGCAAGAAAAGAATTGTCTTTATAGACGAGGATGTGTATGCTGTTACAGTAAAGTCCTTATTAAGATTAAACAGAAAGGAATGGATTTATGCTTCGACAGTTCTGCAGTTGTACACTAAGTTCTTTTTGCTTTTGTTTTTGTTAATGAGGGAATGAGAATAGCCGCTGACAATAAACTTAAAACTCTATCGATAGTCATTCCTAAAGTTTGTTCACTTCCATTTGTTTATGTTATTTTAGAAATACTCTGCGACGATTTTTTTATTTTCAGTACAAGTTAAAGGACGGAGGCCCGTCTCAGCTGACACATGGGTGGAAACCGCAACGTATTTCAAGGTCGCCCAGTCTCTCTCTCTCTCTCTCTCTCTCTCTCTCTCTCTCTCTCTCTCTCTCTCTCTCTCTCTCTCTCTCTCTCTCTCTCTCTCTCTCTCTCTCCCTCTCTCTCTCTCTCCGACCTTTCACTCGACTCTGAAACTGACAGAGGCCCCTCCCGATGCTAAAAGAATGTTGCCGTCCTTGATTCTTCTTTTTGTTTTTTTCCAGCGAAGCTAGGCGATAATTGTGCCTACATTTTATTGCAGTCGATAGATTGTTGCATGCTGTTATTGCATAAATACTGATAAGACATCGGTAGTACCGCCATTTGCATAAATATTTTTGCCACATGTCGCAACTGTTTAGAGAATAGATAGAACTCCCATTGACAAATTGTGGAGCCAGCGAGTTGCCACTTATGCTCTATATATATACATAGATTATGACAGCAGGAATTTAAATAGTAAAAGAGACTGTGTTAGAATGAGCATTACTATGAAGTATAAGTATAGAGCTCTGTTCTTACTTCTGAATGCCAGTCTCCATTGTATATATATTGATATTTCTGATTTAGTATATTTATTTTTATTGTTTATTATTCTTATTTTGATCATGATTATTAGTTATGTTATTATGATTACTGTTATTGTTGCTATCTCTCAATGGCCTGTTGCTAATTATTATTTTTGTAATGTAATCAGCAGTAACCTGATGATTTGTATCTTTTATCTGAATTCATACTTGATGCTACTGTAGCCACCGCTAATAAGAATATTTCTTTAGTGGCTTTTCTCAGCATTTAATGATTGTTCTTTTTGATGTCTATAGTAAAGTAATGCTATGTAGCAGTTTCTCAGCTAAGTTCTAAGTATCTTGGAATGATAATCTAGTTGTGTAGACACATACCTTCCATTACCACCCTATTCCTAGGCAGCCCCGACCTGCAAGTTCTAAAAGTCTTTAGATTTTGTCCGCTCAGACAAGTCCCTAGTGCCCATTGAATAGAGATTGCAATCACTTGCAGTTGCAGGGGAGGCAAAGTATAGCCTCGATTATCAACGTATGGCCATTGTTGGTACCCTGAAGTCATAGGGAACCTTTCTTACAACTGTAGTAGTGACAGAGGTTCAAATTTTTATCCCGAGGTCTGCTTCGAAGTACTGAAGAGAATCGCTGTGACGTTGCAGGTCTCCTGCGTGGTGGTCTTAGTCAAGATCGGCCAAGGGCGGGACGAGAAAGCCAGGCTGGAAGGATTAGAAAGGTGCATCGATCGCTTCCTCTTTGTCTTGCCTATCTTGGAAATGGAGATAATTTATGGTAACAAACCTGGGCCTGCAGCAAGGACGGCGGGGGAGTGAAAAAATGTAATCCCAGAGAGAAACCGTGGAATCGCGCCTAGCAAGAATTCATTGCAAGGAACAGAGAAAACAAAAGTCGTCAAAATCCTAAAAACAGTCTAAAAAGCCATGTAAACGAATTGATGAAATCCCAGAGAGAAGGAAGGGTATTTAAAAATCCCTTATTAGTTGTTGGAAAGAACAACCCACTCTTTAGAACTGAAAAATGGGAAAGAAAAGGTCCCATTTTATTACTTGTTTTACCTAGTTTTAAGATAATTTTAAGCGACAACTCAGAGACTCCTTTAAAGATAGTTTTGAATAAGTGCCTTTGATGGATTGTATGATTTGCACCGACAGTAATAAGTTATCTTCTGTTTAAATAATATTAGTGTTTTGCTTTAGCATTATCATTGTTTGAATCATGATTTAATCTTTGTGTTCATTGAGTTCTCATATCAGTTTGTCTCTGGATAGGAATTGCACATTGGAATGATGAATGTTTTCTGACTTTCCACATCGTAACCAATAGTTGTTTCAGGAGTAGTTTTTAAGGCCTAATTTTAAGACAAATCAATGCCCCATAGTAACGACAGGAAGTTTCCATTTATGTTATTGTCTATCGCATTTTAAATGTTCTACATGATTTATCTTTTTACTGTAGCTAACCAACTTTTGTAAATCTTTTGAAAAAAGGAGAGAAGTAGACACAGTAACGTCATGATCTAAACTAACTTGTGATCTTAATTAGTATTTAATAATGAGTAGTTACACACTGAAATCCTAATGATTAAAGTTAATTGTATTTGTTGAATATAGGGATGTTTGTACTAAAGATTGTTTAGTGTTCATAGAACCAGGAATTCTTAGATGATAGCTTAAATAATTCGGCCCCATTTTTATTGTAAACTAGTGTTAGCTAGGATATATCCAAGAGCTCTCAAAAGATATCCCATGCTTCGACTGAAATAAGGGATATTTCAGTTTTGGTTGGGAGGGATGTCGTATGACTTCCGGTACGCCGAAGCCAGAATCTGAAACTGTAACAAGTCGTGAAGAGAAACGTGAGAGGCTAGAGGTCAAGGGGGAAATAGAATACTCTCCCAATTGTTTTTCTTCGGTATGGTCAATGTTTGTAGAAAGTGTCAAGGAGATATATGACCGGAACCATGAGACTTAGCATCTGGCATCGAGTACCCGGTGAGGATGAAAGGCCCGGAAGTTAGCCATTTCCTGAACGACAAGAAACACAAACATGTGGCCCATACATATGTACATGCCCTGGAGAGTTACCCAATAGCCACGCTCTGACCTGGAACTTTTCCGTTCTATAGGTTTGTTGAAACAGCTCCGCCCCAAAATAGGGGCGGACTCCACTTCGAACCTGGCGTTGATTTGCAGGACTAGATGTCACTCGAGTTCATTGGCAGGATTGGATGTCAAGCCACGCCCTGCCCCGGGGGTATTTCAAGAACCACCCAGGGCAGACACAGTTAGTTAGAAATTTGCCA
>JAXCGZ010003868.1:7500-10000 GCA_037179515.1 Halocaridina rubra
AAATTATCATATATCATCTAAATACAGTTATAACTTCAATGTCGGGTTTGGAAGGCTTTTAATTATCATGGAAAATAGCACTGCTCGTTTAAAAGCCTTTATGAAAGACCGAATGAACTTACTAGGAGGAGCAGCTCATTGTCAACAGAGGCATTAGTTGCATTAATTAATCTTGTGTTGGAAGAGAAATTTAGCTCACAGTTATACAAATGCTTTGCATAAACAGTAAACAAAACCATGCCACTGGTTTCTCAAGAGATTTCTCGTGTTCATTAGGATTCTTTACTTGGCCCTATGACATAAAGTTGCATATCACTTTGTACAGCTCTCTTGCATTCCTCTCAACCTTTTGAAAGACAAAGCTTCTCCTTGATTAGCACATATGACTTCACAAATAATCATCAAGTGAGCTTGCTGTATTTTGGTATTAATTTATACCAGCAGGATGATCAATATTATTTTGACAACATTAGTTATTCATTTTATATACCTCCTTCGTAATCATATGCTAATCCTCCTTCGTAATCATATGCAAATCTCAGGGATCCATTGGAAGGAATGGCCACCTTCAGCAGCCAAGCATCTAATTCAAACATATGATATTAACTATCAAGTGTGTGTGTGGTGTGTGATTACCTAATTGTGATTACCTAATTGTGTTTACGGGAAAGAGCCCAAAGCTCGTATCTTCCCGTCTCCTCATCGGTTCCATTTTATACTTAGTCATACTTATCATACCTGTCCTTAAAACTATGGATTGATATAGCATTAACTACCTCCTCGCTTAGCCAATTCCAATTATCAACTACTCTTACACTGAAAAAGTATTTCCTTACATCCTGCGAAGAAGTTTTCTTACGAAGCTTCAAACTATGACCTCTAGTTCTAGAGCCAGCCATATCAAAATATCGATCCCTATCCACTCTATCATAACCATGAAGGAATTTAAAGACTGTTACCATATCCCCCCTCACTCTTCTAGCTTCGAGTGATGGTAAGTCTAATTCCCTCAGCCTCTCATCATAACTGAGATTGCGTATTTCTGGCACCAGTTTCGTGGCATGTCTTTGAACTTTTTCAAGCTTAGCTATGTGCTTTTTCAAGTGCGGATTCCAAAAGGGGGCTGCATATTCGAGTTTTGGCCTCACATAGGTTACATAAATATTTCTGAACATTTCCTTGTCCATGTGCCTGAAGGCTACCCTTACATTTGATAAGAATGCATATGCTGCCCTTACTATGCCATTTATATGTATTTCTGGAAACAAATCTGCCAGTATGTTTACTCCTAGATCTCTCTCATTTTCTGTCTCTTGAAGTTGTACTCCAGCCACCGAGTAGTCAAGCTTGGGCCTTCTTGCACTTGTACCCATTCTCATTACCTTACATTTTGAAGTATTGAATTTCATTAGCCACTTTTCTGACCACTCATGCAGATTATTTAGATCCTCCTGAAGTTCTCTACCATTGTTCTCGTTTTTTACTTTCTTCACAATCTTTGCATCATCTGCAAACATATTCATGAATGAATTTACAGACTCTGGTAGGTCATTTACATATACAAGGAACAAAAGTGGCCCTAAAACTGAACCCTGTGGAACTCCACTACTAACTCTTCTCCATTCAGACACTGAGTGTCTTACTCTAACCCTCTGTTCCCTTCCTTCTAAGTAAGTTTTTATCTATTCCAAAACATTTCCACCTATTCTAGCCATTGATTGCAGCTTCCTAATAAGTCTCCCATGTGGAACAATGTCAAACGCTTTCTGGAAGTCTAGGAATATGCAATCTGCCCAGCCCTCTCTTTCCTGTAAGATTTGGCTTACCTCATCATAAAATTCTAATAAGTTTGTTACTGTTGATCTACCTTCTCTGAAGCCATGTTGCCTCACTGACAAAAAGTTGAAGGATTCCAAGTGAAGAGAGATATGTTTCCTTAGTAGTTTCTCCATAACTTTGCAAACTATGCTGGTCAAGGAAACAGGTCTATAGTTCAGAGCCGCATCCCTCCTTCCCTTTTTGAAGATAGGTATCACATTTGCTTGTTTCCAGCATCTTGGAATCTCCCCCGACTCCAGTGACTCCTTAAATATGATACTTAGTGCCACTGATATTGTGTTTGCGCATTTTTAAGCACATGAGGGGATATGTCATCGGGACCTGTAGCTTTATGAACATCTAAATCCATCAGCGCTTTACATACCTCTGTGGCTGTAAGGTTGATGTTCTCTAATACCGGTCCTTGAGCTTCTATCACTGCAATCTGAGGGGGTGTGTTTGTGTGTGTGTGTGTGTGTGTGTGTGGAGAGAGAGAGAGAGAGAGAGAGAGGAGAGAGAGAGAGAGAGAGAGAGAGGAGAGAGAGAGAGAGAGAGAGAGAGAGAGAGAGAGAGAGAGAGAGAGAGAGAGAGAGAGAGAGAGAGAGAGAGAGAGAGAGAGACTTTGCACCTACACGCAACTATACTGCAGGGCTATTGCAGTTGCTCTGAAAATCGGCCTTTA
>JAXCGZ010003868.1:15000-20000 GCA_037179515.1 Halocaridina rubra
ATGGTACATAACATTTCAATGGAAGACAAATTTTTAGGGAAAAAATACTTAGGAAACATCGATATTTTAAAGTAGAAATAAATAAATAAAAGCTTTAAAAATTTCCATTTAAATTTGCAAAAATAGTTTATAAAGCGCTACCCCCCCCCACACACATTGAACAGCTCAGAAAAGAGTTCCAGGAGCTGAATATAGAAAATGATGCCATGAAAACTTCCTTTGCTGATGCACTAAAGGGGAATGTGGCAGTAAAAGAGGCTGTAAAGGTGGTGGCACTAGAAAACATACAAACAGTTGACTATAAAGAGACAGTAATCAAAAAAATGAAAGACGTTGTGATGGAAATGTCAAACCCACTCATCAGACAGGCACTTGATAAGGAGAAGACAGTGGTAATCTCAGGCATAAACGAATCCCAGGAGCCAACATGGCAGGGTAGACTTGAAGAAAATAAAGCTAGGGTTCTAGACCTGATAAGATAGCTTGGAGTAGTTTGTGGTCCTGAGGATATTGTAAACATACACCAACTAGGTAAATATTTGAGGGAAGGAAAGCCGAGACCAACAAAAGTAACCTTTGAGAGAGGGGAAATATGTAGGGAAATATTGTTGAGAAAAAAGAGCCTAAAAGACCTTCAAGAATTCAAAGAAGTGTTCATTAGACGATACAGAACACAGGAAGAGATGGGAAATATCAAAAACTTGTTGCAAGAGGCAAGAAGGTTAAATGAGGAAAGAAATGAAGAACAGAAGAAAAATTTTCATTTCAGAGTTCTTCCAGACAAAGGGGAGATAAAGAAGATAATGACAGAAGATCAGGGGATGGGGCCTCATTAAGATTGTTATACACAAATGCTGATGGATTAGCTGGTAAGGCAGTAGAATTAAAAGATAGGATTCACAACAGTAAGGCAGATATAGTAGCAATTACAGAGTCTAACTTGAGTGAGGAAATAAACAGTGTCACAGTTTTTCCTAAGGGCTTCAGAATACTAAGGGTTGAAAGATCTGAGAGGACTGGTGGAGGGATAGCACTGCTCATAAGTGAAAGGATTCAATTTGAAGAAATAAACCTGGCTATAGAAAGTGAGTTCAAGGAATTTCTTGTTGCTCGCATAAATACTGGGTCAGAGAGCATTATAATAACTGTTGTATACAATCCACCAAGGAATCAAAATAGGCTTGAAGTTTATGAGGAAAGTCATATAGGTACTATTGAAGTCATAAACTCAGTTGTTAACATGGCACGGGAAAAAAAAATGTAGGATTTTGATTATGGGAGACTTTAATCATAAAGAGATAGATTGGATAAATTTTGACCCACACAGTGGTGAGGACTCATTTGGGGCAAGATTCCTAGATTGCGTACAAGGGAATTTCCTACACCAACATGTAATGGAACCAACAAGGGCCAGGGGTGGGGATGAGACATCACTACTTGATCTAGTGTTCACAGATAATGTGTTGGATATTGAAAAAATGGAGTATGAACCACCAATTGGAAAGAGTGACCACTGTGTGTTGTTGATGGAGTATATCATTGAAGATATTCTTCCTGAGAGTAGAGGCACTGAGGACATGAGGAGGAACTATCCGAAAGGAGATTACATCAAAATGAATGAGCTTTTTGCAGTTATTGACTGGAGAACCTTATTTTACAACAAATCTGTACAAGAAATGTATGACATTTTTTGTGAGAAATATGGGAAGATAGTAGATTGCTGCATACCTGTCACCAAAGTAGGTGTAATTCATGCCAGAGAGAAATAGTTCGATAATGGGTGTAAAAGAGCTAAGGAGTGGAGAGACAAATGCTGGAAAAGGTATAGGAGGAGAAAAAACATAGATGCCTGGCAAACCTACAAAAGAGCAAGAAATGACTACCTAAGTAAAAGGAGAGAGGCAGAGAGAGACTATGAGAGGGACATCACCAGGAAGGCTAAAGAAAATCCCAAGCTTTTCCACAGCTTTATCAGAGGAAAACTGAAGGTAAAAGAACAGGTTTTAAGGCTAAAGAGAGCGGATGGAAGCATCACTGAGATGGATGAAGAGATCTGCAAAGAATTGAACAAGGAGTTTCAGTCAGTATTTACAGTAGAAAATACCCCACCCCCTCAGATTGCAGTGATAGAAGCTCAAGGGCCGGTATTGGAGAACATCAACCTTACAGCCACAGAGGTATGCAAAGCGCTGATGGAATTAGATGTTCATAAAGCTACAGGTCCTGATGACATATCCCCTCATGTGCTTAAAAAATGTGCAAACACAATATCAGTGGCACTAAGTATCATATTTAAGGAGTCACTGGAGTCGGGGGAGATTCCAAGATGCTGGAAACAAGCAAATGTGATACCTATCTTCAAAAAGGGAAGGAGGGATACGGCTCTGAACTATAGACCAGTTTCCTTGACCAGCATAGTTTGCAAAGTTATGGAGAAACTACTAAGGAAACATATCTCTCTTCACTTGGAATCCTTCAACTTTTTGTCAGTGAGGCAACATGGCTTCAGAGAAGGTAGATCAACAGTAACAAACTTATTAGAATTTTATGATGAGGTAAGCCAAATCTTACAGGAAAGAGAGGGCTGGGCAGATTGCATATTCCTAGACTTCCAGAAAGCGTTTGACATTGTTCCACATGGGAGACTTATTAGGAAGCTGCAATCAATGGCTAGAATAGGTGGAAATGTTTTGAAATGGATAAAAACTTACTTAGAAGGAAGGGAACAGAGGGTTAGAGTAAGACACTCAGTGTCTGAATGGAGAAGAGTTAGTAGTGGAGTTCCACAGGGTTCAGTTTTAGGGCCACTTTTGTTCCTTGTATATGTAAATGACCTACCAGAGTCTGTAAATTCATTCATGAATATGCTTGCAGATGATGCAAAGATTGTGAAGAAAGTAAAAAACGAGAACAATGGTAGAGAACTTCAGGAGGATCTAAATAATCTGCATGAGTGGTCAGAAAAGTGGCTAATGAAATTCAATACTTCAAAATGTAAGGTAATGAGAATGGGTACAAGTGCAAGAAGGCCCAAGCTTGACTACTCGGTGGCTGGAGTACAACTTCAAGAGACAGAAAATGAGAGAGATCTAGGAGTAAACATACTGGCAGATTTGTCTCCAGAAATACATATAAATGGCATAGTAAGGGCAGCATATGCATTCTTATCAAATGTAAGGGTAGCCTTCAGGCACATGGAAAAGGAAATGTTCAGAAATATTTATGTAACCTATGTGAGGCCAAAACTCGAATATGCAGCCCCCTTTTGGAATCCACACTTGAAAAAGCACATAACTAAGTTTGAAAAAGTTCAAAGACATGCCACGAAACTGGTGCCAGAAATACGCAATCTCAGTTATGATGAGAGGCTGAGGGAATTAGACTTACCATCACTCGAAGCTAGAAGAGTGAGGGGGGATATGGTGACAGTCTTTAAATTCCTTCATGGTTATGATAGAGTGGATAGGGATCGATATTTTGATATGGCTGGCTCTAGAACTAGAGGTCATAGTTTGAAGCTTCGTAAGAAAACTTCTTTGCAGAATGTAAGGAAATACTTTTTCAGTGTAAGAGTAGTTGATAATTGGAATTGGCTAAGCGAGGAGGTAGTTAGTGCTATCTCAATCCATGGTTTTAAGGACAGGTATGATAATTATCACTAAGTATGAAATGGAACCGATCAGGAAATGGGAAGATACGAGCTTTGGGCTCTTTCCCGTAAACACAATTAGGTAATCACAATTAGGTAATCACACACACACACACACACACACACACACACACACACACACACACACACACACACACACACACACACATATATATATATATATATATATATATATATATATATATATATATATATATATATATATATATATATATATATATATATATATATATATATGAAGAGCCAGTTAAAGCACCACACACCAGTATTGGTTTGCATGCTCCAAACAGTATACTCTGATCTTCTATAAGCTTTAGAGAATTTGACTTTAAACTTTGACCTTTGTAAATCTGAGCGCAGCCCTCAACCAAAGAACTAAGTAATGTTAGTATTCTTAATGTAACAGCAGTTTATGCTAAGTCTGTGAATATGGCATGAGATATGTGAATTAGTGTTGAATCAATCATTGACGTCCATCCTGCAGACTTAAAAACTCATGAAAAAAGGCGTATTAATTTTAACTTATGCATCATTTGAGCAATAAATCTGTAAAACATAATAAATATAATAATCTTATAATACTCTCGAGTACTGGCCTTCAGTAATGAGTCATCATTATCATCGAGTGTATGTGCTTGGGTCTCATTGAAAGATAAACGATAAGAGAATAAATGGATTCAAAGCACTTATGCTGCAAATGACTCTAATAAAAATATTGTGAAATAATCTCAATAGGAGGGTCCCTTTCAATAATTTAAAAGCATTTATCTCACCAAGAATTGATCTTACCATTTATCCGATATATCTTGTTTTTTTTTTCTTTTTAATTAGCTTACTTATCTTTTATATTTAAGTTACAATGGACTCAATATTTTACTTAGATATAATAACCCCTTTAAAAAGGATCTCATAGGTCATGATGCCCATTAATTCCATGCTATCTGCCTGAGTTTTTTTTTTATTTTTTATTTTGTGACAATGCCTACAAGTTTCATTTAATGTGCGCAAAAGGAAAGAAAAAAACAACAACAGAAAACGAGTAAAGGAAGCATAACAAAATACAAATTTAAAATGAATCAACTGATTACACTGAAACTTATTCCTTATTAACCAAACCAAACAAAGGAAAACATTAGGGACAAAATTTGAAATCTTCGTAGAGTTTGTGTTTATGCACTTCATCTCTTTGTAAAATCTATTCATTCAATATCTGGAAATGAAAGGTCCCCAGTGTGATTCACTGTTAAAATTGTTTAATTATACTTTTAAATTATAAACGTTTTTTCACTCCGACATCTTAATCATTCTGTCAGTCATCATGGGTGGCAAG
>JAXCGZ010003868.1:25000-32500 GCA_037179515.1 Halocaridina rubra
TGTGGTGTAGTGGTAGCGCCTTGACTTAGTAATCATATGTCCTAGGTTCGAGTCCCGGTCGGGGTAAAAAATGATTCATGTTTTCATATTTGTAATGTGATTATCTGGTTATTTCACGGTCCGAATGAGATTGGGAATTGAATTAAATGCTAAAATGAAGCCACGAGTGAGGTTGGGTATTCTGTAACATGAACATAGTGGCATTCAGTTAGAATGCGTTCATTCCTAAATATAGCAGATATAAGCAAAAAGGTTGGATTCCTTCTAACCTTCTGTGGTGTAGTGGTAGCGCCTTGACTTGGTAATCATAAGTCCTAGGTTAAAGTCCCGGTCGGGGTTAAAAATGATTCATATTTTCACATATGTAATGTGCTTATCTGGTTATTTCATGGCCCGAATGAGATTGGGAATTGAATTAAATGCTAAAATGAAGCCACGAGTGAGGTTGGGAATCTGTAATATGAACATAGTGGCATTCAGTTAGAATGCGTTCATTCCTAAGTATAGCAGATATAAGCTATAAGGTTGGATTCCTTTTAACCTTCTGTGGTGTAGTGGTAGCACCTTGACTTAGTAATCAAAAGTCCTAGGTTCGAGTCCCGGCCGGGGTAAAAAATGATTCATGTTTTCACATATGTAATGTGCTTATCTGGTTATTTCATGGCCCAAATGAGATTGGGAATTAAATTAAATGCTAAAATGAAGCCACGAGTGAGGTTGGGGAATCTGTAATATGAACATAATGGCATTTAGTTAGAATGCGTCCATTCCTAAGTATAGCAGATATAAGCTATAAGGTTGGATTCCTTTTAAGCTTCTGTGGTGTAGAGGTAGCGCCTTGTCTTAGTAATTATAAGTCCTAGGTTCGAGTCCCGGTCGGGGTAAAAAATGATTCATGTTTTCAAATATGTAATGTCCTTATTTGGTTATTTCATGGCCCGAATGAGATTGGGAATTGACTTGAATGCTAAAATGAAGCCACAAGTGAGTTTGTGGAATCTGTAATATGAACATAGTCGCATTCAGTTAGAATGCGTTCATTTCTAAGTATAGCAGATATAAGCTATAAGGTTGGACTCCTTTTAACCTTCTGTGGTGTAGTGGTAGCGCCTTGACTTAGTAATCATAAGTCCTAGGTTCGAGTCCCGGTCGGGGTAAAAAATGATTCATGTTTTCACATATGTAATGTGCTTATCTGGTTATTTCATGGCCCGAATGAGATTGGGAATTGAATTAAATGCTAAAATGAAGCCACGAGTGAGGTTGGGGAATCTGTAATATGAACATATTGGCATATAGTTAGAATGCGTTCATTCTTAAGTATAGCAGATAAAAGCTGTAAGGTTGGATTCCTTTTAGCCTTCTGTGGTGTAGTGGCAGCGCCTTGTCTTAGTAATTATAGGTCCTAGGTTCGAGTCCCAGCCGGGGTAAAAAATGATTCATGTTTTCACATATGTAATGTGCTTATTTGGTTATTTCATATCCCGAATGAGATTGGGAATTGAATTAAATGCTAAAATGAAGCCACGAGTGAGGTTGGGGAATCTGTAATATGAACATAGTCGCATTCAGTTAGAATGCGTTCATTTCTAAGTATAGTAGATATAAGCTATAAGGTTGGATTCCTTTTAACCTTCTGTGGTGTAGTGGTAGCGCCTTGACTTAGTAATCATAAGTCCTAGGTTCGAGTCCCGGTCGGGGTAAAAAATGATTCATGTTTTCACATATGTAATGTGCTTATCTGGTTAATTCATGGCCCAAATGAGATTGGGAATTGAATTAAATGCTAAAATGAAGCCACGAGTGAGGTTGGGGAATCTGTAATATGAACATAGTGGCATTCAGTTTGAATGCGTTCATTCCTAAGTATAGCAGATATAAGCTATAAGGTTGGATTCCTTTTAACCTTCTGTGGTGTAGTGGTAGCGCCTTGACTTAGTAATCATAAGTCCTATGTTCGAGTCCCGGTCGGGGTAAAAAATGATTCATGTTTTCTCATTTGTAATGTGCTTATCTTTTTATTTCACGGTCCGAATGAGATTGGGAATTGAATTAAATGCTAAAATGAAGCCACGAGTGAGGTTGGGTATTCTGTAACATGAACATAGTGGCATTCAGTTAGAATGCGTTCATTCCTAAATATAGCAGATATAAGCAATAAGGTTGGATTCCTTTTAACCTTCTGTGGTGTAGTGGTAGCGCCTTGACTTAGTAATCATAAGTCCTAGGTTCAACTCCCAGTCCGGGTTAAAAATGATTCATGTTTTCACATATGTAATGTGCTTATCTGGTTATTTCATGGCCCGAATGAGATTGGGAATTGAATTAAATGCTAAAATGAAGCCACGAGTGAGGTTGGGGAATCTGTAATATGAACATAGTGGCATTCAGTTAGAATGCGTTCATTCCTAAGTATAGCAGATATAAGCTATAAGGTTGGATTCCTTTTAACCTTCTGTCGTGTAGTGGTAGCACCTTGACTTAGTAATCAAAAGTCCTAGGTTCGAGTCCCGGCCGGGGTAAAAAATGATTCATGTTTTCACATATGTAATCTGCTTATCTGGTTATTTCATGGCCCGAATGAGATTAGGAATTGAATTAAATGCTAAAATGAAGCCACGAGTGACGTTGGGGAATCTGTAATATGAACATAATGGCATTTAGTTGGAATGCGTTCATTCCTAAGTATAGCAGATATAAGCTATAAGGTTGGATTCCTTTTAACCTTCTGTGGTGTAGTGGTAGTGCCTTGTCTTAGTAATTATAAGTCCTAGGTTCGAATCCCGGTCGGGGTAAAAAATGATTCATGATTTCACATATGTAATGTGCTTATTTGGTTATTTCATTGCCCGAATGAGATTGGGAATTGACTTAAATGCTAAAATGAAGCCACAAGTGAGTTTAGGGAATCTGTAATATGAACATAGTCGCATTCAGTTAGAATGCGTTCATTTCTAAGTATAGCAGATATAAGCTATAAGGTTGGACTCCTTTTAACCTTCTGTGGTGTAGTGGTAGTGCCTTGACTTATTAATCAGAAGTCCTAGGTTCGAGTCCCGGTCGGGGTAAAAAATGATTCATGTTTTCACATATGTAATGTGCTTATCTGGTTATTTCATGGCCCGAATGAGATTGGGAATTGAATTAAATGCTAAAATGAAGCCACGAGTGAGGTTGGGGAATCTGTAATATGAACATATTGGCATTTAGTTAGAATGCGTTCATTCCTAAGTATAGCAGATAAAAGCTGTAAGGTTGGATTCCTTTTAACCTTCTGTGGTGTAGTGGTAGCGCCTTGTCTTAGTAATTATAAGTCCTAGGTTCGAGTCCCAGCCGGGATAAAAAATGATTCATGTTTTCACATATGTAATGTGCTTATTTGGTTATTTCATGTCCCGAATGAGATTGGGAATTGAATTAAATGCTAAAATGAAGCCACGAGTGAGGTTGGGGAATCTGTAATATGAACATAGTGGCATTTAGTTAGAATGCGTTCATTTCTAAGTATAGCAGATATAAGCTATAAGGTTGGATTCCTTTTAACCTTCTGTGGTGTAGTGGTAGCGCCTTGACTTAGTAATCATAAGTCCTAGGTTCGAGTCCCGGTCGGGGTAAAAAATGATTCATGTTTTCACATATGTAATGTGCTTATCTGGTTATTTCATGGCCCAAATGAGATTGGGAATTGAATTAAATGCTAAAATGAAGCCACGAGTGAGGTTGGGGAATCTGTAATATGAACATAGTGGCATTCAGTTAGAATGCGTTCATTCCTAAGTATAGCAGATATAAGCTATAAGGTTGGATTCCTTTTAACCTTTTGTGGTGTAGTGGTAGCGCCTTGAATTAGTAATCATAACTCCTAGGTTCGAGTCCCGGTCGTGGTAAAAAATGATTAATGTTTTCACATATGTAATGTGCTTATCTGGTGATTTCATGGCCAGAATGAGATTGGGAATTGAATTAAATGCTAAAATGAAGCCACGAGTGAGGTTGGGGAATCTGTAATATGAACATAGTGGCATTCAGTTAGAATGCGTTCATTCCTAAGTATAGCAGATATAAGCTATAAGGTTGGATTCCTTTTAACCTTCTGTGGTGTAGTGGTAGCGCCTTAACTTAGTAATCATAAGTCCTAGGTTCGAGTCCCGGTCGGGGTAAAAAATGATTAATGTTTTCACATATATAATGTGCTTATCGGGTTATATATATATATATATATATATATATATATATATATATATATATATATATATATATATATATATATATATATATATATATATCCCCCTTGTATCAACCTCCTGCGAGGCGTCAACGAAGAGGGGGAGTAGAGGGGAGAATAACTTCTTCCCAAACTTTCCTTTCTTGACGTCGGCTACCCCCCAATTTAGGGGGGAAACAGCCACGGTATATGTATGAATGTATATATATATATATATATATATATATATATATATATATATATATATATATATATATATATATATATATATATATATATATATATATATATATATATATATATATATATATATATATATATATATATATATATATATATATATATATATATATATATATATATATATATATATATATATATATATATATATATATATATATATATATATATAGATATATATATATATATATATATATATATATATATATATATATATATATATATATATATATATATATATATATATATATATATATATATATATATATATATATATATATATATATATATATATATATATATATATATATATATATATATATATATATATATATATATATATATATATATATATATATATATATATATATATATATATATATATATATATATATATATATATATATATATATATATATATATATATATATATATATATATATATATATATATATATATATATATATATATATATATATATATATAAATATGTATATATATATATATATATATATATATATATATATATATATATATATATATATATATATATATATATATATATATATATATATATATATATATATATATATATATATATATATATATATATATATATATATATATATATATATATATATATATATATATATATATATATATATATATATATATATATATATATATATATATATATATATATATATATATATATATATATATATATATATACATTCATATACCTTGGCTGTTTCCCCCTTAAATTGGGGGATACATATATATATATATATATATATATATATATATATATATATATATATATATATATATATATATATATATATATATATATATGTATCATACGCATACACAAGCACACAGACACACACAAATAAACACACACACAAACACACACACACACACACACACACACACACACACACACACACACACACACACACACACACAGGCACATGGACAAGGAAATGTTCAGAAATATTTATGTAACCTATGTGAGGCCAAAACTCGAATATGCAGCCCCCTTTTGGATTCCGCACTTGAAAAAGCACATAGCTAAGCTTGAAAAAGTTCAAAGACATGCCAGGAAACTGGTGCCAGAAATACGCGATCTCAGTTATGATGAGAGGCTGAGGGAATTAGACTTACCATCACTCGAAGCTAGAAGAGTGAGGGGGGATATGGTGACAGTATTTAAATTCCTTCATGGTTATGATAGAGTGGATATGGATCGATATTTTGATATGGCTGGCTCTAGAACTAGAGGTCATAGTTTGAAGCTTCGTAAGAAAACTTCTTTGCAGGATGTAAGGAAATACTTTTTCAGTGTAAGAGTAGTTGATAATTGGAATTCGCTAAGCGAGGAGGTAGTTAATGCTATCTCAATCCATAGTTTTAAGGACAGGTATGATAAGTATCACTAAGTCTAAAATGGAACCGATCAGGAGACGGGAAGATACGAGCTTTGGGCTCTCTCCCGCAAACACAATTAGGTAATCACAATTAGTAATCACACACATATATATATATATATATATATATATATATATATATATATATATATATATATATATATATATATATATATATATATATATATATATATATATATATATATATATATATATATATATATATATATATATATATATATATATATATATATGTATATATATGTATATATATATATATATATATATATATATATATATATATATATATATATATATATATATATATATATATATATATATATATATATATATATATATATATATATATATATATATATATATATATATATATATATATATATATATATATATATATATATATATATATATATATATATATATATATATATATATATATATATATATATATATATATATATATATATATATATATATATATATATATATATATATATATATATATATATATATATATATATATATATATATATATATATATATATATATATATATATATATATATATATATATATATATATATATATATATATATATATATATATATATATATATATATATATATATATATATATATATATATATATATATATATATATATATATATATATATATATATATATATATATATATATATATATATATATATATATATATATATATATATATATATATATATATATATATATATATATATATATATATATATATATATATATATATATATATATATATATATATATATATATATATATATATATATATATATATATATATGTGTGTGTGATTACCTAATTGTGATTACCTTATTGTGTTTACGGGAAAGAGCCCAAAGCTCGTATCTTCCCGTCTCCTGATCGGTTCCATTTTAGACTTAGTGATACTTATCATACCTGTCCTTAAAACTATGGATTGAGATAGCATTTACTACCTCCTCGCTTAGCGAATTCCAATTATCAACTACTCTTACACTGAAAAAGTATTTTTTTACATCCTGCGAAGAAGTTTTCTTACGAAGCTTCAACTATGACCTCTAGTTCTAGAGCCAGCCATATCAAAATATCGATCCCTATCCACTCTATCATAACCATGAAGGAATTTAAAGACTGTCACCATATCCCCCCTCATTCTTCTAGCTTCGAGTGATGGTAATTCTAATTTCCTCAGCCTCTCATCATAACTGAGATTGCGTATTTCTGGCACCAGTTTAGTGGCATGTCTTTGAACTTTTTCAAGCTTAGATATGTGCTTTTTCAAGTGCGGATTCCAAAAGGGGGCTGCATATTCGAGTTTTGGCCTCACATAGGTTACATAAATATTTCTGAACATTTCCTTGTCCATGTGCCTGAAGGCTACCTTTACATTTGATAAGAATGCATATGCTGCCCTTACTATGCCATTTATATGTATTTCTGGAGACAAATCTACCAGTATGTTTACTCCTAGATCTCTCTCATTTTCTATCTCTTGAAGTTGTACTCCAGCCACCGAGTAGTCAAGCTTGGGCCTTCTTGCACTTGTACC
>JAXCGZ010003868.1:35000-37500 GCA_037179515.1 Halocaridina rubra
ATAACAATAATAATAATAATAATAATAATAATAATAATAATAATAATAATAATAATAATAATAATAAAAATAATGAAAATAATAATAATAATAATAATAATAATAATAATAATAATAATAATAATAATAATAATAATAATAATAATGATAATAATAATAATAATAATAAAAATAATAACAATAATAATAATAATAATAATAATAATAATAATAATAATAATAATAATAATAATAACAATAATAATAATAATAATAATAGCAATAATATAGTAATGGTAATAATAACAATAATAATAATAATAATAATAATAATAATAATAATAATAATAATAATAATAATAATAATAATAATAATAATAACAATAATAATAATAATAATAATAATAATAATAATAATAATAATAATAATAATAATAATAATAATAATAATAATAATAATAATAATAATAATAAAAATATTAATAATAATGATAATAATAATAATAATAATAATAATAATAATAATAATAATAATAATAATAATAATAATAATAATAATAATAATAATAATAATAATAATAGCAATAATAATAATAATAATAATAATAATAATAATAATAATAGAAATAATAAAAATAATAATAATAATAATAATAATAATAATAATATAATAATAATAATAATAATAATAATAATAATAATAATAATAATAATAATAATAATAATAATAATAATAATAATAATAGTAATAATAATAATAATTATAATAATTATAACATAAACAATGCTAACAGCAATAACGATAAAAACAGTGCAATAATAAGGGCAAAAATAATGACATTATCACATAAAAAACAAAGGCAAAAAACAACAACAATAATAATAATAATAATGATAATATTGGGGATTCTAGCAATTGCATTAATACAAAGTTAATAACATAATAGTAATTATGGAATGATGATATTAATGCTGCTGTAATATTCACAATAAAATGCAAGAAATAATTAATAATAATAACAACAAAAACTAAAGTAAAAATAAGTGAATTGTAGATGAAAAATATTATGTTATTTCCGAAATTACTACTTTCCAAACTTGGATGAAGAATACTTGATAATTTGGGATCAATTACACATAAACCATGGCTTAAGTTAATATTTTAGTGCTCGGTTAAGTTAATCATTGCGAATTCTATGTTTTTAGTACTTATAACCTTACTTCTTACTAAGATAGAAGCATTGTTCCAGTCAAAAACGGTGATTACAATCAGCAAAATGCTTGAACAAAGTACTGGAAGACTGACCATTTCGAACTTTATATTTATGTTGCTTGACACGAAATTCTAATGATTTACTGACCTGGCAACATGACATTTATCACAATATTTACATGAAATCTTATATATTATATTAGAAGTGGAAACAGGACTATTTCTAATCAACAAATAGCAAAAAATATTTCCAGATATGAAAACTAAACGGACATACAATGTTCTCAAAATCTTGACTAAGTTTTGACATTCGTGGAAACAGGGAATAACTAGGGTATTATTAAAATTCGAAACAACATTACTGTCGGGGAGGGAAAGTATATGAATTATGAGGTTTGCAGCACTGAGGCAAATTTTTAATAACCAATTGGGATAACAAAGAATTTTCCAATGTCAATCATTTTATCAATCTCACCATCAAGGTATTCAGGGCATACAATACGGAAAGCTCGGAGAAACATTGAAGAAAAGATAGAATTCTTAATTCTAAGATCATGACCTAAATAATAATGCACTTATTATTTGTAGGCTTTCTAAAAATATTAAACCTCAATCAAGAAGGTTTTCTATTTAACAAAAAGTCTAAAATTGTCAAGCTATTAATATTTTCATTTTCTAACATGAATTTAAAGAAGGAACTAAATCATTCAACATAGTCAAAAACTTATGAACATTAATATAATTACGGGAAAAGTTCGCTCTTTGATGAAAAATATCGCGATCAAACGAAAACTTATGTGGATTAAAAAAAAATAGAATACAAATTGAAAAATTTAATTAAAAACAGTTTTTGAAATCACGAAATTTATCATTGTTTGCGTTATGCACTTGTCTTCAAAGACTATTGCCCTACTGCGGTGGCTGCTTTACGATTTGGTAGCTTTTGCTGTCAATAAAACCCCTTCTAAGGCCTCCAATATTAATATCAACATTGCAAGAGGTCTTGCTCTTCAGTGAATAAATAATATCTCGAACACTTGTTATGTACCAATTAGAGATCTAAAAGCACTTGCACAGTCAAAGCATGACTCTGATATAGTTGTTACCAAAGCTGACAAAGTAAATTCCTTTGTGATCCTAGATGCAGATAGTTATTTAAAAAAAATTAATAGTTTATTAGCTGATACAAACACAGTTTGCACTTTTAAAAAAATCCCTAAAATTATGTTATAGAACACTTCAACAGTAATATAAAACGTATACTTATAAATCACATGTCCTTAATTGACCAAGTATAAGTTTATTCCC
>JAXCGZ010003868.1:40000-45000 GCA_037179515.1 Halocaridina rubra
AATAATAAAGCAGTACATCTGGTATTGAAAGAAAGCTTTCGGATTATAAAGATCAGAGCAAACAAACAAACAAACATTTATTTCCATTTTGTACAATGGTTATTCTAAAAGTAAAATTAACTTATAAGTAGACATGTAATTAAACTAATAAAATAGATAATTTAATTAAATTAGATGTAGCTTTCATAGAAAATAATAATGCTGTAATAATACTGTAATAAACATGTAATTAAACTAATTAATAAGAGGGTAATACATATATTTAAATTAAATGTAGCTTTCATAGAAAATAATAATGCTGTAATAAAAATGTTAACAATAATGTTAATAATAAAATAGTAATAATAATACCAGATACAGTGTCGTTATTATCGGCATCATTTCCATATTTGTTTTCCTTACAATGAGAATAATTAGTTCTTAACCAGCAGCAACTATTTGTCCAAAAGAAAACTGTATAGTTTGCTTTTGAAAGCTGTGAAGGAGGATGCATTTTTAAGATGCTCTGGAATATTGTTCCAGAGTGTTGGCCCTTTAATAGTGATCATCTTTGAACCTGCTTCTGTGTTTGTTCTTTGAATAAAGAGCTCACTGCTCTGTCTTGTGTTGGTTCTCCTTATAACCCTGACTGTTTTTAACTCATATTGCCAGCTAGGATAATGATGGTCCAAAATTTTGAATACAAAAACATAAATAGCATATGTGACCTTGTTTTCTGCCCACAGCCACCCAAGTTTATTGAGAGCTGGTGTGATGTGGTCATATTTTCTTATTCCTCCCAGGGCAACTCGAGCTGCAAAATTAATAAGCTTCTGTATTCTGTTTATCTGAGTCTTAGTGGTAGCTCCCCAAACAGTTGTGCAATAATTAATGTGACTTAGGGCTAGAGATTCAACAACATTTATTCGAGTGGTAGTCTCAAAATTGTCTTTTATACGTGATAAGTACATTAATGTTCCAGTAACATTTTTGCATACTTTATCTATGTGGGAATCAAACAACATGTAGTTATCTAAGTGAATTCCTAGGTTTATGACTGTTTTGCTAGGTGTGATAATATTGTCTCAAAAATTAATTGTTGTGTATTCTGGAATTTGTGCTATATGGAACCTTGAACCAATAAACATGCATTGCGTTTTACTTTCGTTAATTAACAGCCCAATTTCTTGAAAATAGGTTTTAATTTTTGACAGAGTGTTTTCTGCTCTTAAAGATAGCTCTGAGAGATTATTAATATCACCACTAAGGAGTAGTTGAGTGTCATCTGCATATTGTACGACTAGACAGTCAGAAATGAAAGAAGATAGATAATTTACGTAAATGAAGAAGAGGATAGGACCTAGTACTAATCCCTGTGGAACACCAAATGATACATTTTTTGGCATAGAGATAATGTTGTTAAGACATATAGACTGTTTACGATTAGATAGATACTCGCTAAACCAGCTCGGATCAGTATTTAGGTTAGTACATTTACTTAAAAGAATTTCATGGTTTACACTGTCGAAGGCTTTTTTTTTTAAGTCTAATAATACAAGCAGAAATATTTTTTTTATATCTATATTATTATAGATACTATTCGTAACTTTGAGCAGTGCAGTTTCCGTCGAGAGTTTCGGTCTGAAATCATGTTGGTTAATAGATAATAGTCTATTTGACTCTAAATATGACATAAGTTGGCATGCAACAATTTTTTCAAATAGTTTAGAGAAAATGGGTAGCAGGGAAATGGGACGATGGTTTGTCACATCTTCTCTCTCTCCCTTTTTATGCAGAGGTATTACATGTGATATTTTCCAAGAGTCAGGAAACTTTTTAGTAACAATGGAAGTGTTCATAATAGTTAGAATATAAGATACAATCATGGGTAGAGCATCTTTGATGAACTGAAATGGTATACCATCAGAACCATAAGAGCCAGAGTTTCTTAGGCTCTTTATGGTAAGAATTAAGGTAGCACAATCGATAGGATTTATCTTGAAGTACTCTCTTGTGTTTACATTGGAAGAATTGTCATTTAAGCAATTAATCATATTCACTGAGTTGATGTTGTCTTGTGTTTTCTTATAGGTATTTTTACCAACATTAGCAAAATAGTTATTAAAGTTTTCCGCTTTGTCTTTCAACTCCATAATATTTTCATAACTTTCTGAGGTACTCTTTTCATTTGGTATCATGCTTCTTATCACTTTCAATGTTGCTGCTGTATCATGTCTAGAGTCATTAAATTGTTTCTTAAAAGTCTTTTTTACTTACATTGATGAGGGATCTGACACGTCTCTTTTCTGTTTTATAAAATTCTAGGAGAGTCATATCATATCTATTAATTTTTAGCTCTTTTTGTATTTGATTTCTGATTTGCATTGCCTCTTTGATGTCATTAGTTAGCCAGGAGCCTGGAGGCGGGTTATTTTTTTTTTACAATGGGTGCACAACTATCTAAGCATTCAAAGAAGACTTTTTTTAGAATTTCAACCTGCAAATCGACGTTATCTGTGTATTTAATTCTATTAAATACATTTGTGTTGTTGATTAATGTTTCACAAAAGATATCAGGGGAGTAATTTTTTAGACACCGGAATGTCTTGAAGAGAGGCTTCCTTTTGGGCTTGTTTATGTTTAGCATAACAATGTTCAGCTCGTGGTCTGCAATTGGGCAGGAAACTACGTCCCAATAGGTATACTCTCCACTTTATTTGTTATTATCAGATCTATAAGAGTCCTAGAATTAGGGGTTATGCAGGTCGGTTTTGTCACTATTTGTGTTTACTTCACATTGTTGATCACCCTTTTCATTTTGTTATCTGCTGAGAGCAGATCATCATTAAAGTCACCAAGTATGTATATGGGTTTATGACGCATACAGATATTTCTGAATGTTTCTAGCAGATGACTGAATGAACTGGTAGGTGCTTTAGGGTGACGGTAAACACACCCTACAATGAAAGAAGGAAGTTTTTGATACTGCGCAGTGATCCATAAATCTTCGACCTCTTCAGTTTTTTCTAAACCTGTGGTTATTTCTGATGCACTATGATAATTTCTAACATAAATACAGACCCCACCCCCTCGGCCATGGTCATTGCGAAATATTTTAAACTCTGGGATATTCACATATTTATTTTCAGTTGTAGGAGGAAGCCAAGTTTCACTTACACAGAGGATGTCTATGTTGTAGTCTTTTGTTAGCATTATTAATTCCTCAAAATGGGCGAGCAGGGACTGAGCATTCACATGTACTAATGTTACATTCTTACCATGTTTCATTAGGGTGGTATCCATAGTCATAGTTGTAGTTTGTTTTTGGGTTAGTCCATGACTTGTTTTGACTGTGTGATTCTGCTTGGAATTCATCATTATAGTGTGTTCTGGGGTTAGCCCATGAATCCTGGTGTCTGTACCTGCCGTTGGATGGGTAACGCTGATTTGAGTACGTGCCATGGTATGATCGGGCCTTCCCAAAGTTTGAATGCCTAGGTGAGTGTCTAGGGTTGTAAGAGCCATCTCTCCAGGAGAAGTCTCTTGTGTGTGAACGGCGATAGGAGAGGTTTGTATTGTGTCTCTTTCTGTAGTCTCGCCAATAGGGGATTGTTTCATAAGCTCTTTGCTGCTTATTTTGGTATGGCTGAAGTTTGGGATACTTAGTAGAATACCCAGGTTATGTCCATTGTTTGCCCCCGTAAAATGGCTGGACAATTGTGCCTGTAGGCCATTGATTCAGTTTGTAAGGTACATATTCAAATCCTCTCGATATCGTTATTGCGAAGGAGAAACCCAATTTGGTTTGCGAGAAAGCTCCTTAATCAAGACCTCTTCAGAGGGACTGCCTTGATTTGTCAATATATTACGTATCTCTCTCCCAAAGGGGTTGCCAGGAATGCGAATATATATTTGAGCTGTAACCCTTGCACTTGCATTATTGGGTAACTGTGGCTGTGGGGGAGAGGACTTTGATGGAATGTTTAGATTAGAGACTGCTGCTATTTTGCCTCTTCTGTTTTCTTCATTGTTTTGTAGCCTATTGCTGGGTTGGTTATTTGTGCTGGAAGGTGTAATTTGGTTGTCCTGGTTAGTGATAGTTGCTGTGTTGTTAGGAGTAGTGGAGATGGGCTCTATATCTTCTTCGCTGTTTTGCAACTCTTTACCAGGTTGGTTATTTGTGCTGGGAAGAATCTTCTTCTGGTTAGTGCCTGTTGTTGTGTTGCTAAGAGTAGTGGGAAAGGACGCTGTTGTTTCATCACTATTTTGTAACCTGTTACTGAGTTGATTGTTTATGCTATATGGTGTATTTAGGTTGTCTTGTTGACTAACACTTTTATCTGGATCTACCTCTTCTTCACTACCACTGTCACATTCGTCTTTCAATGCACTGAAGGAATTGTGAGTAGAGACAGAAAACCTAGTTTGCAAAACCTGAGGGTTGTTGATAGAAGGGACATCATCGTTGTTAGGTGACAGCACTGAATTGAGAGGTGGAGATGTTTCTAATAGCAGTTTCAACCTAGAATTATCTCTTTTAAGTAGGACAATGTCTGATTTTACCAAACCCACCTTGTGCTGTAAGGCTTTCACCTCTTCAGCATCTGCTTCCAAAATTCTCACCTTATCTGCAAGACTTTCTATCATTTGATGTAGGTCTCCTAGGTCGTGTGTTTTTTTCAGACTATGAATTTTACTACCAAAGTTTGAGATTGAAAGAGTTTGCCAAGTTCACCATTCACTGAGATATTCAGGACACTTGCACTAAAAGTGATTATATTTGTAATTATATCTTTTTCTTTACTTGATTTTTTATGATGTGTTTACCACTGTTTTGCGGAAAGAGTTCCACTACCTTTGAAAGCAATAGTTGACTTGTTTTGTACAGAGTGACTTTTTTTATTTTTTTCAAATTCTCTTCTGATGTCCTCACGTGAATATACAAATATTCTGTCCAAAGATAATATAAACACTTCGGGAAAATTAACAGTATTTACACATGGAAGGTCATAAAGGTCAAC
>JAXCGZ010003868.1:52500-55000 GCA_037179515.1 Halocaridina rubra
CACCTCCTCCTCTTCCTACACCTCCTTGTCCTCCTTTGATATCAATCTTTTTGAAGCCATTGGAAGGAATAACCTCCTACGCTTGCCAGATCCTGGCTTAGACAGCAATCTTTAAAACACGATAATATACAATATCAACACAATATCAACATGAAAGAGAGAGAGAAAGAAAGAGGGAGTTTTATATATATATATATATATATATATATATATATATATATATATATATATATATATATATATATATATATATATATATATATATATATATATATAGAGAGAGAGAGAGAGAGAGAGAGAGAGAGAGAGAGAGAGAGAGAGAGAGAGAGAAACAAAATTCCTGGCATCTCTCCATATGCACGAATTCCTGCAATATGAAAAGTAATGTCCCTTACGGATTACTCGCTGTTTTTTGTCTTTTATATGAAAAAGAATGAACACGACTAATTTCTCCGTGCGTCTATGAAAACAACAAAAAGACAAAATTATAAGAAAAGTAAAACATTAAGCAGAGTATGTATTAAAATACTTAAAGATCATTACAAAGATATTGTCAATGGCGAATACGGAAGTAAAAATGTACTCATAAACAGCCTTTATATTAGGAATGGGAAAAATATTCTTTCAAAATACTACACAATGCGCTAATATCATATTACCCAGATACTCGTAAAAGATACCCGAAAATAAATACAAGCACATATATAATAAATTAGATATATGCACCTCTTGTTGCATATATATATATATATATATATATATATATATATATATATATATATATATATATATATATATATATATATATATATATATATATATATATATAAATATTTTTCTTAAGAGTGTGACACCGGGACAGGCAGAAACTGCCCTCATCAACAAAGGCCCGGTCACGAGAAAATACCAAGACAAAGGAAAAGAAAAAGGTTAAGGGCAAGGCAGAGATGAGGTAATGTCACACAAAGGAAAACGACAGACAGAAAAAAACAGTCAAAGTAAAGAGGACCCAGATATATGGAGGACTAGGCTCTGAGATGACGATAGATCTGCTTTTTGAAGGATGAAAGGTCATAAGAATTAGGAAAGACAGAAGGAGGAAGAGAGTTCCAGAGTCTGGAGGTAGATGGGAAGAAGCAGTCGCTGCACCGACCAATCCGCGAGCAACAAATCTCCACACAGTACCTGTGAGATGAGGCCGCTTGGAGAGTGTTACGCGGCCTCGGCAGTGGAGGAGGGATGCAATTCGCCAACTCATCAGAGCAGCGATGGAAGTAATAGCGATAGAAAAGCGAAAGGGAAGATACCTTACGGCGAAGAGAGAGAGAATCCAGGTTAGAAGTAAGAGAAGGATCATTAATGAGTCTGACTGCCTTAGATTGAACCCTATCAAGAAGATAAGTAAAGGAAGAAGCACCCCAGAGATGTGAGCAGTATTCTAAGCAGGAGCGGATAAGACCTTTGTAAATTTTAAGTAACTGCAATGAGGAAAAGTAATAACGAAAACGAAACAAAACCCCCAATTTTTTGGGTGAAGATTTAGAAATTTAGATTATGTGATTCCTCCAAGACAAGATAGAGGCTATATGGATTCCTAATATATTGATAGAGTTAAGAGGGTAAATTTCATTAGTTTCGAAGACAATAGGGTTATCAGTAGGAGAAGAAGATAAAGAGATAGCCAGAAACTGTGTCTTGGAGGCATTGAATTTAACTAAATTTTGAGTGCCCCATTCAGATACTCTCTGCAAATCGGAGTTAAGAGTAGAAGAAAGAGTGATACGAGATTGATTACGAGTAACAGATGAAGGTTGTGAAGAAAAGGCAGAGGAAAAGTGAAGGGTAGAATCATCGGCAAAGGCATGAAGAAGAGAGGAAGATGGGGATTGTAGAAGATCATTGATGAACAGAAGGAAGAGAGTAGGTGAAAGAACAGAGCCCTGTGGAACACCACTGGAAACAGAGAAAGGGCTAGATGTCGCGCCATCAACAACTACAGATATAGAACGGTCAGTAAGAAAACTGGAAATCAGAGAACAGAAAGAAGGGGTAAAGCCATGGGCAGGGAGTTTGGCCAACAGAGACTTGTGCCAGACTCTGTCAAAAGCCTTAGAGATATCAAGGGCGACGACAAAGGATTCCCCATAGTTCTTCAGAGAAAATGACCATACACGAGTAAGATAGGACAGGAGATCACCAGTGGATCTTGCCTTGCGGAAGCTGTACTGGTGATCGGAGATAAGTGAGTTAGAGTCAAGGCATTGCAAGAAGTGAGCATTAAGCAAAGTATCAAAAACTTTAACAATAGAGGAGGTTAGAGCAATAGGTCGGTATTTAGAAGGAATACAGCAGTCACCATTCTTAGGAACAGGTTGAACTAGAGCATGCTTCCAAGATGAAGGATAGATACTGGTTGACAGAATGAGGCGAAAAAGACGGCAAAGCATGGGAGCCAGTTCATCTGCAAACTCCTTAAGGAACTTTGCAGGGATACCATCAG
>JAXCGZ010003868.1:60000-75000 GCA_037179515.1 Halocaridina rubra
CATGGTCATCCCATAGGAAGTCAAAGATGAAGTTACGCAAATTTTCACGTTTTGTACGCTAAACGTGCCAAAGACAGTGCTGAGTAGAAGGGATTAATGGAGGGGGAGCAAAAATGGAAGACATTGATGTCACAGAGTGGTCAGATTTACCAAGAGGAGAAAGCAGAGAATAAGAGTAATTTGAAAGATTAGAAGTAATAAATAGGTCAAGAGTGCTTGTTGCATGTTCGTGTCAATGAGGAACACAAGTAGGATGTTTGATACTTTGCTTCAGATCATGAGTAATAGAGAAAGCAAGGGCCTCACTTCCTCCCACATCAATGTGAGAAGAATGAAGCCACTCACCGTGGTGCACATTGAAGTCTCCAATGTAGAGAAACTTCGGCATGAGGGTGAGAAGATAGCAAGGACTCATGGCACGAGGACAGATATTCAAAGAAAGACAGAAACTCGGTGGAGTTTGGAGAATAGTAGCAAAAGCAAAGGAAAATGGTGGTAGTGGAGATATAGATTTTTAGCCAGAGAGCCTCAAAGTCAGGAGATTCAGGGTCCATGAGCCTTTCAATAGGAGTGTTAGTGTTGCAGTAGGCACAGACCAAACTTTTGGAACGAAAACGAGTATACAGGTTATAGGGAAGTATTTGAAATGGTCATTGGAAGCATGGATAGACAGCTAGGTTTCAGATAGGAGGAGGAGGTTAGGGAGGAAAGTACCCAAGTGTTTTTCCACAAATGAAAGATTAGAGTTCAGGCCACGAATGTTAGAATAGTGAAGAGTGAAAGAAGCAGATCTATTGGGAGGTGCATGGTTAAGGGTAGAACCATTACTACCAACAGGCGTGTCTGCCCTCAAGCCAGTTGTAGAGGCAACAAGATCCCCGGAGATTCGCACCCCTCTATGGCGGGTACTGGGGACCATAAGCTCTGGACCTTCCATAAATAATAGCAATTATAAGGAAAAAAATGGCTAAAAGAGACAAATGTGGGGAGTGTTGTGACTTGTCAAATGTAATGGAATAGCAAGACTTGTGTAATGAATACGCCAGAATATTCAGCGTAGATGTATGCTTAAGGAAAGAACTGTCTGGACCTGTCCTAGTTGTGTACTAATACTTTCAGTAGTAGTCTTTCAACAGGCGACTGATGCCATGGTCAACCTACTAATCATAGTGAAAGTTAAAGAGAAAATGGAGGATTGAGTGGAAGAAGAATTGGACTGTTTCAAGACGGAAGTTATGAAGTGTGCCATGGCATTGGGCAGAATGAGACTAACTGGTCATAGAGTCATAGAGTCATAGATTTTATTGCCAAATATTTAGAATACATACATGAATAAATATATACATTATATTCAGAGGCACTAGCCTGCTGAGCAAGAGCTCCTTGGCAGGCAGTTTAATATACATTTCGCATAATTTGAAGTATGACGGCAATAGTTAACAAAAGCTCCATTATAGCAATCTCATACTTATCTTGTAATAAAACAAAACAGTAGCCTGACCTTAACCTGGACTTAATGATACACAATACTGTATTAATTATTAATCAACAGCTGCTTGATTTTGCCTAGAAAATAAATGCTGTTTGAGTTTCTTTTTAAATAAAGTTGTGCCAGTTATTGTTTTTAATTCTTCTGGTAATGCATTCCAACATTTTGGGCCAAAACAGTGAATAGAAAATTTGTACAAGGTTGTTCTCGGCTGTGGACATATCAAATTTATATTGTTACCTCTGGTTCCATGGTTGTGTTGAATAAATCTAAATAATTTTCTGTTATCATTAACATCACTATGTATAATAATAAGACAGAAATATTGTATCAAGTAATTAAAGTTAAGCAAGTTTAGCTCCTTGAATAAAGAGGAAGTTGAGTCATATTTTCCATTATATGTAATAGTTCTGATCAGTCTTTTCTGAGTTACAAATACATCCCTTACAATTGACGGCCAAGTACAACCCCAGATGGACAAACAGTATATAATATGAGATAGTATATGCTTTTTAAGGCCTCATTTGTCAGGTTATGGCGAATCTTATACAAAATTCCACACATCTTGGACAGTTTTGAGCAGACAGATTGAATATGATATTTCCAACTTAAATTTTCAAGGTAATATAGTGAATGGTGAAATGAGCTGGTGAGTGCAGTAGTGGCTGAAAAGTAGCAGGCTTTTGAGGTATGGCTGCAGGTAGGTAATGTTGAGGCGAACGAAAGGTATTGTGCAAAGAAGAGGTTAGCGAAGCACGTGATGAGGAAGGCAAAGAGAGAAGCGGAAGTGAGGTGGAGCAGATACTTGTCTGAGAATTTTGAAAGTAATAAAATGATGTTTTGGAAGAAAGTGAAAAGAGTAAGGAATGGTGAGTCTGATAGGGAGGAGAGGGCGACAGGAGCATATGGGCAATTACTAGTAAATTAAGTAGAGGTGAGAGAGAGAGAGAGAGAGAGAGAGAGATGTGCTGAATATTTCAAGGACCTGCTAAATGAGGAAAATGATAGAGAGACAGAGATTGTGGCTATAGGAAACGAATGGAGAATGCCAATGTTAGGTGATAAAGATTGATAGAGAAATAACAAAAGAGGAAAACATTTGGTAATGAGAGCAATAGAAGCAAGTAAAGCACCAGGAATAGATGGATGTCATGCTGAATGCTTGTCAAAAGATTCACCTTAACCTAGACCTCAAGCTCCTATTAGAGCATGCAGTTACAAATTACCTTCAATTTTTGCCCCAAGCACAAATTTACTACGTGTGTATTTATGTAAAAGAGAATATTTCTTTTTTCTTTACTTCTTTCAAGTAATATGACAATATACTGTGACTGATGTGGACATTAATTGATAATATACGGTGATATTAGTGTGAGAAAATGTTGTGCGAATTACATAATAGCAATTGCTTCTTTCGAATATAAATACATTATATATATATATATATATATATATATATATATATATATATATATATATATATATATATATATAATATATATATATATATATATATACACATATATACATATATATATATATATATATATATATATATATATATATATATATATATATATATATATATATATATATATATATATATATATATATATATATATATATATATATATATATATATATATAATATATATATATATATATATATATATATATACATATATATATATACATATATACATATATACATATATATACATATATACATATATACATATATATATATATATATATATATATATATATATATATATATATATATATATATATATATATATATATATATATATATATATATATATATTATATATATATATATATATATGAACTCCCAGATGTTATTCTAGAATAAAAGTTACTAAATGGTTATAGTCCTAAATTCTAATATGTTGAATGCAAAAATTGTAACTGGCAAACACAGTGTTCAAATTTAATTCTCTCCTATTACATAAATATCTCTTTCATTATAATCTTCTGATAAAATCTCTTTTGATACCATTTACTGCACTCAGCAATCATTTTGTTGTATGATATTTAAATGATTCAGGGATTATTTCAGTATACATAAGAGTATTGCTCGTAATTAGGCATGATGGTCTCCGGATAATATAGGAGTTGATACCTGAATATTTCATTTATCATATATGAAATTAGAGATTTGTACTTTATTTCACCCACCTTTCCTTGTTCTTATGATGTTTCGTTATTAATGTAATATGTTTTAAAGTGTTTCATTTTCTTTTGTTGTTTTTCTTTTATATTGGTTGTCATCTTTTTCACTTCCT
Organism: Halocaridina rubra; assembly: GCA_037179515.1. Taxonomy (NCBI): domain Eukaryota; kingdom Metazoa; phylum Arthropoda; class Malacostraca; order Decapoda; family Atyidae; genus Halocaridina; species Halocaridina rubra. The sequence goes on from JAXCGZ010003868.1 coordinate 63,796, forward strand.
CTCTCTCTCTCCTAAACCATACTATGATATCCTTCTATGTTATTTTCATCTTTTCTGTTCCTCTATAGGACCATTATATTTTTCCTTCTAATGATGCTTGTTTTTTTTCCAGTATTCACCAATGTTATCTAATCACTCTTTTTTATAAGTATTAATTTTTGTATATCATCATTCATCCTTTTTTCCACCGACACTGACACTCATACTTATTTCCCTGTTTAAATGGAACGCTTCTCATTTTTTTTTGTTTCTCGATAATTACCATTTCATACTTTTGCTTCTTATTTCTTATTTACCTCTCCTTGCTTTTATCCCTTCCATTTTAATTTATTTTCTTCAATCTGTTTATGTTTTAATTGATACTGAGTCACCTTGTAGAAAATTTCCTTACTCCGGGCTTCTTTCTTTTTGGTAGCATCACGTTTCTGCCATTTCGCCAATATCTTCTTTATATATGAGAGCTGGAGAATGGGAATTTTCAATTTTATCTTCGCACTGACCAACAGAGTTAATGGTTATCTTACAGAAATAATTCTACAAAAAAAAAAAAAAACCGCTGAGCCAAAATGGCTTAGTAGAAGCAAAACCCTTTAGAGTCCTCTTGAGCAATATAGCAACCTTACTCTGTCTTGTACTCTGTCTAAACCAATCCCAGCATTCCTCTTCTAAAATCTTTCGAGATAGAGCTCCTCTTGATCATATACAAGTATATTATAAGTTACAATTTGGATTCCCTCTCATTCTCCTACTCTCATATCATTTCATTTGCTACAAACACACATTCAGTATCAAGCAGTTTCCTCTTTCCACCTACGTTTAAAAGTATTATATCGGATATTCTACTTTGAGCATTTTGTTTACGTTTCATTATTATTTCTTTTCAGTCCTCTCTCCCTCTCACCGTATAAAAACTGCATATTATAATCATTACTATTTCAACTATTTCTTCTCGCCTATTCACGGAAAAGCAATTTCCAGATGATTGCAACTTCTAATGACCTGGACATAGAGTCATGAGTCACTTAGGTTTTTAGAACATGAAGACTTTACTTTGCTCTCCAAAATAGCAAACTCTAAATTTATATTTTATATTTCATTTTATTTACTGTTTTTGTTATTAGATGAGAAGGGCAGGAAAAATTAATAACTGCAAATAGAAACAATAATTGTTATGAAAAGCTAATAATAATAATTTCTCTACATGTGTCACCTCTCTCAAAGGTTACTTTTTTTTTTTAAGAGTGTGACACCGGGACAGGCAGAAACTGCCCTTATCAATAAAGGCCCAGGCACGAGAAAATACCAAGACGAAGGAAAAGAAAAACGTTAAAGGCAAGGCTGAGATGAGGTAATGTCACACACACACACATATATATATATATATATATATATATATATATATATATATATATATATATATATATATATATATATATATATATATATATATATATATATATATATATATATATATATATATATATATATATATATATATATATATATATATATATATATATATATATATACATATATATATATATATATATATATATATATATATATATATATATATATATATATATATATATATATATATATATATATATATATATATATATATATATATATATATATATATATATATATATATATATATATATATATATATATATATATATATATATATATATATATATATATATATATATATGCACAAATACATATACACACAAAGTAAGAGATATGAACAATACTATTATCCATGAAAATCTATTTTGGACATGAAGGACGCGAATTCGGATTGCAAGCTATATTGTTGTGCTGCTTCAACCAACTGTATCACTAAAACAAATAAATAATTTTCTTTCCTAGGATAGCCAGTATTTGTAGGCATCTCTCCCATCGATGTTTGATTAAATTTATTAAGTTGTACATTGCATTAAGTTTTTATATTCACAATTTAACCGTGATATTTATAATGCAATTATCCATGAAAATCTTTTTAAGACATCAAAGGACTCAAACTCGCTTGGCAAGCTACAAAGTCATGCTGCGTTAATCATTGCCACTAAATCAGAGAAAAGTCTACCTTTCATGGCAGCCAGTATATCCAAGCATCTTTCCCCTCTACCTTTAACCAACTTGATAAAGTTATATATGACATTAAGTTTATACGTATATTCACAATTAAGCCATGATAGTAATAATACTATTATTCGCGAAAATCTTTTAAGGACTTTAGAGGACTTGAACGCACCTCACAAGCTACAAAGTCATCCTGCCTTAGCTATTTATATTACAACAATATATAAATATCTGGAATTCATGGTATAGCTAGTATATGCAAGCATCTCTCCCAGCGACCTTTAATAAACTTTTTAAAATGTAAGTGGCATTTAGTATATATATATATATATATATATATATATATATATATATATATATATATATATATATATATATATATATATATATATTTTTTTTTTTATGATTGTGACACCAGGACGGGCCCCCCCCCCAAAAAAAAAAATAAAACAGCCCTCATCGGGCCTGGGCACGAAGAATACATAAAGTAAAGAGAAACAGAGATGGAGAGTGTAATGACTTGTCAGATGTGAAGGGATAATAAAAGATGTGTGATGAATATCCAAGAATATTCAGCGTAGCTGTAGGCATAGAAAAAGAACCGTAACTGAAGGAAGACTTAACATCGAAATGTCCTGGACAGACCTATTTAAGTTCAAAAAAAAACCTTCAGCTGTAGTATCGCAACCGACGAATGATGTCATGATGTATATATATATATATATATATATATATATATATATATATATATATATATATATATATATATATATATATATATATATATTCACAATTAAACAGAGATTTGTAGCTTGCAGCGTGATTTAGAGTCCCCTGATATCATAAAATATATTCCAGGATAATATTATTGTTAAAAGCACGGTTTAATTGTGCATATTTACACGTAATGCCACGTACAACTTTTATTAAGATTATAAAATGTTAATGGGAGAGATGCTTGGATATACTGGTTGTGCCATTAAATGCAAACATTTGTCTACTGTAACGGTGCAGTTTTTTTAATTTTTAAATGAGTGACACCGGGACAGGCAGCAACTGCCCTCATCAATAAAGGCCCGGGCACGAGAAAATATCAAGACGAAGGAAAAGAAAAAGGTTAAGGACAAAGCGGAGATAAGGTGATGTCACACAAAGGATTACGACATACAGAAAAAAAACAGTCAGAGTACAGACGACCCAGAGATATGGAGGACTAGGCTCTGAGATGACGATAGATCTGCTTTTTGAAGGATGAAAGGTCATAAGAATTAGGAAAGACAGAAGGAAGAAGACAGTTCCAGAGTCTGGAGGTAGATGGGAAGAAGCAGTTGCTGCACCGACCAAGCCACGAGCTACAAATCTCCACGCAGTACCTGCGAGATGAGGCCGCTTGGCGAGTGTTACGCGGCCTCGGCAGTGGAGGTGAGATGCAACCCGCCAGCTCATCAGAGCAGCGATGGAAGTAGTAGCGATAAAAAAGCGAAAGGGAAGATACCTTACGGCAAAGAGAGAGAGAATCCAAGTTAAAAATAAGAGAAGGATCATAAATGAGTCTGACTGCCTTAGATTTACCTTTATCAAGAAGATAAATAAAGGAAGAAGCACCCTAGATGTGTGAGCAGTATTCTAAGCAGGAGCGGATAAGACCTTTGTAAATTTTAAATGACTGCAAAGAGGAAAAATAATGACGAAAGCGAAAGAAAACTCCCAATTTTTTGGATGAAGATTTAGAAATTTGGATTATGTGATTCCTCCAAGACAAGTTTGAGGCTATATGGATTCCTAATTTGTTGATAGAGTTAACAGGGTAAATTTCATTAGGTTCGAAGGCAATAGGGTTATCAGGAGGAGAAGAAGATAAAAAGATAGCAAGAAACTGTGTCTTGAAGGCATTGAATTTAACTAAATTTTGAGTGCCCCACTCAGATACTCTCTGCAAATCGGAGCTAAGAGTAGAAGAAAGAGTGATGCGAGATTGAGTACGAGAAACAAATGAATGTTGTGAAGAAAAGGCAGAGGGAAAGTGAAGGGTAGAATCATAAGCAAAGGCATGAAGAAGAGAGGAAGATGGGGATTATAGAAGATCATTGATGAAGAGAAGGAAGACAGTAGGTGAAAGAACAGAGCCCTGTGGAACACCACTGGTAACAAAGAAAGGGCTACATGTCGTGCCATCAACAACTACAGATATAGAACGGTCAGTAAGAAAACTGGAAATCAGAGAACAGAAAGAAGGGGAAAGCCATAGGTAGGGAGTTTGGCCAACAGAGCCTTTTGCCAGACTCTGTCAAAAGCCTTAGAGATATCAAGGGCGACAACAAAGGATTCCCCATAGTTCCTCAGAGAAGATGACCTTACATGAGTAAGATAGGACTGGAGATCACCAGCGGATCTTGCCTTGCAGAAGCCGTACTGGTGATCGGAGATAAGTGAGTTAGAGTCAAGGCTTTTCAAGAAGTGAGCATTGAGCAAAGCTTCAAAAACTTTAGCAATAGAGGAGGCTAGGGCAATAGGTCGGTAGTAAGAAGGAATAGAGCAGTCACCCTTCTTAGGAACAGGTTGAACTAGAGTATGCTTCCAAGATGAAGGATAGATACTGGTTGACAGAATGAGGCAAAAAAGACGGAAAAGCATGGGAGCTAGTTCATCTGCAAACTCCTTCTAGAATATTGCCGGGATACCATTGGGACCAGATGCCTTGTTCGTCTTTAGTGAGCAAAGACCCTTATGAACTTTGCATGAAGAAAGGATAAGTAAGGGCATAGGGTTAGAGAGGGGAAAAGACTGAGGAACAGGCGTGCTTGAATCAATGATAGAAGAGTTGGCAGAAAAATGAGAGCCAAAGAGAGTTGCTTTGTCAGTGGGAGAGCAAGCTTTAGAACCATCAGAACGAATGAGACGGGGAAAGCTTGAGTTACAGAAGTTTTTGGAGAGGTTTTTGGCTAAGGACCAGAAGCATTTTTCAGTGAGAGAGGAGTTAAGGTCATCAACTTTCCTTCTTATAAAGGAAGCCTAAGACCTTCGAATCTGAGCAGTACAGCGATTCCTAGCTATAATAAAAACAGAGCGAGTTAAATCGGAAGGAGAGGCTAGGTAAGATCAGTGAGCCTGATTCATAGTCTGAATAGCCATGAAGCAGGCATGGTCAAACCAAGGATAAGGGGGAGAGAAAGTTTTTGTAGAAGAGGGGATGTACACTTCCATTCCCGCACTCATGATCTCGGCAACTTTTACAGCTACCTGATCAGGGTTGCGGGACCGAAAGCAGTAGTCCTCCCATGGGGAGTCAAAGAGAAAGTTGGTCAAATTTTCTTGTTGGGTACGCTCGAAGTGCCAAAGGCAGCGTTGAGTAGGAGGGAGTGGTGGTGGGGGAGCGAAAATGGAAGAGACTGGGATCATAGAGTGTTCAGATTTACCAAGAGGGGAAAGCACAGAATAAGAGTAGTTTGAAGGGTTAGAAGTAAAAAATAGGTCAAGAGTGTTTGCAGCATGTTCGTGACAATCAGGAATGGGAGTAGGATGTTTGATAATTTGCTCCAGATCATGAGTAATAGAGAAAGCAAGCGCCTCGCTTCCTCCCACATCAGTGTGAGAAGAATGAAGCCACTCACTGTGGTGTACATTGAAGTCTCCAATGTAGAGAACTTCGGCATGTGGGTGAGAAGATAGCATGGACTCATATATATATATATATATATATATATATATATATATATATATATATATATATATATATATATATATATGTCTGGCCTTATTGTAGAATATCTTTGCCCGCATACCTTGTGGTTGACCCAATCAGGGTGGAACGGGGGGAGACGTTGCAACCTTTTATCCCTAAGGAGCTGTGTGATTCGTGGTGAATCCATATTTCTTAGCTTGCCCAACTCCTTGCAAGAGTGAATGATTCATATACATATATATATATATATATATATATATATATATATATATATATAATATATATATATATATATATATATATCAGTTATACTCATTTATTAATTCATCTTTTGCATGTACTTTTCAATTACTATTTTAATATTCTCATGATAAAAGAAAAATTGTGAATACAGTTCACTTGCAGAATTTATTTTCTTTAGTCGCATTATTATTACCTTGTTTCACAGAGGTTCTAGTCACACTCAATGAATTTCATGATATATGGTGTAGGCAGTTAATTGGCAGGGTGTCATTGTATCGACCTCTCAAAATCCCAATAGAATGGCATCAACAACCTCGATATACCAATCATAGAGCAAATCAACTTTGATGTACAAGTACATATATGTGCTCGTACATACCTTCTACTCCCTTTTTGGTAAGATAGTGTTAATAAAAAAGACAGCACATTTGATTCCTTATTTTATCTCCATCTCCGTTTGTTCGGAAATACATATAGACTTGGTTGCTTGGAGCTGTTCATCTAGCTTTTGTACCTTATAAATAGAACCAAAATAGAAATGCGAGATTTAATTTAGTCCCTCTGGCACTAAAAATATATGTTACTAAAATCCTTGGAAGTGAATTTTCATACTCGCCATACAAAAGCTTATGATGCCGTTATAAGAAGAGAGACACATCACAAATCAATGCGTTATATATATATATATATATATATATATATATATATATATATATATATATATATATATATATATATATATATATACATGAATAATTTTTTTTACCCCGACCGGGACTCGAACCTAGGACTTATGATTACTAAGTCAAGGCGCTACCATTACACCACAGAAGGTTAAAAGGAATCCAACCTTATAGCTTATATCTGCTATACTTAGGAATGAACGCATTCTATCTGAATGCCACTATGTTCATATTACAGATTCCCCAACCTCACTCGTGGCTTCATTTTAGCATTTAATTCAATTCCCAATCTCATTCGGGCCATGAAATAATCAAATAGGCACATTACATATGTGAAAACATGAATCATTTTTTACCCCGACCGGGACTCGAACCTAGGACTTATGATAACTAAGTCAAGGCGCTACCACTACACAACAGAAGGTTAAAAGGAATCCAACCTTATAGCTTATATCTGCTATACTTAGGAATGAACGCATTCTATCTGAATGCCACTATGTTCATATTACAGATTCCCCAACCTCACTCATGGCTTCATTTTAGCATTTACTTCAATTCCCAATCTGATTCGGGCCATGAAATAATCAAATAGGCACATTACATATGTGAAAACATGAATCATTTTTTACCCCAACCGGGACTCGAACCTAGGCCTTATGATTACTAAGTCAAGGCGCTACCACTACACCACAGAAGGTTAAAAGGAATCCAACATTATAGCTTATATCTGCTATACTTAGGAATGAACGCATTCTATCTGAATGCCACTATGTTCATATTACAGATTCCCCAACCTCACTCGTGGCTTCATTTTAGCATTTAATTCAATTCCCAATCTCATTCGGGCCATGAAATAATCAAATTGGCACATTACATATGAGAAAAAATGAATCATTTTTTTACCCCGACCGGGACTCGAATCTAGGACTTATGATTACTAAGTCAAGGCGCTACCACTACACCACAGAAGGTTAAAAGGAATCCAACCTTATAGCTTATATCTGCTATACTTAGGAATGAACGCATTCTATCTGAATGCCACTATGTTCATATTACAGATTCCCCAACCTCACTCGTGGCTTCATTTTAGCATTTAATTCAATTCCCAATCTCATTCGGGCCATGAAATAATCAAATAGGCACATTACATATGTGAAAACATGATTCATTTTTTTACCCCGACCGGGACTCGAACCTAGGACTTATGATTACGAAGACAAGGCGCTACCACTACACCACAGAAGGTTAAAAGGAATCCAACCTTATAGCTTATATCTGCTATACTTAGGAATGAACGCATTCTATCTGAATGCCACTCTGTTCATATTACAGATTCCCCAACCTCACTCGTGGCTTCATTTTAGCATTTAATTCAATTCCCAATCTCATTCGGGCCATGAAATAATCAAATAGGCACATTACATATGTGAAAACATGAATCATTTTTTACCCCGACCGGGACTCGAATCTAGGACTTATGATTACTAAGTCAAGGCGCTACCACTACACCACAGAATGTTAAAAGGAATTCAACCTTATAGCTTATATCTGCTATACTTAGGAATGAATGCATTCTATCTGAATGCCACTATGTTCATATTACAGATTCACCAACCTCTCTCGTGGCTTCATTTTCGAATTTAATTCAATTCCCAATCTCACTCGGGCCATGAAATAATCAAATAGGCACATTACATATGTGGAAACATTAATCATTTTTTTACCTCGACCGGGACTCGAACCTAGGACTTATGATTACTAAGTCAAGGCGCTACCACTACACCACAGAAGGTTAAAAGGAATCCAACCTTATAGCTTATATCTGCTATACTTAGGAATGAACGCATTCTATCTGAATGCCACTATGTTCATATTACAGATTCCCCAACCTCACTCGTGGCTTCATTTTAGCATTTAATTCAATTCCCAATCTCATTTGGGCCATGAAATAATCAAATATGCACATTACATATGTGAAAACCTGAATCATTTTTTACCCCGAAGGGGACTCGAACCTAGGACTTATGATTACTAAGTCAAGGCGCTACCACTACACCACAGAAGGTTAAAAGGAATCCAACCTTATTGCTTATATCTGCTACACTTAGGAATGAACTCATTCTATCTGAATGCCACTATGTTCATATTACAGATTCCCCAACCTCACTCGTGGCTTCATTTTAGCATTTAATTCAATTCCCAATCTCATTCGGGTCATGAAATAATCAAATAGGCACATTACATATGTGAAAACATGAATCATTTTTTACCCTGACCGGGACTCGAACCTAGGACGTATGATTACTAAGTCAAGGCGCTACCACTACACCGCAGAAGGTTAAAAGGAATCCAACCTTATAGCTTATATCTGCTATAATTAGGAATGAACGCATGCTATCTGAATGCCACTATGTTCATATTACAGATTCCCCAACCTCACTCGTGGCTTCATTTTAGCATTTAATTCAATTCCCAATCTGATTAGGGCCATGAAATAATCAAATAGGCACATTACATATGTGAAAACATGAATCATTTTTTGCCCCAACCGGGACTCGAACCTAGGACTCATGATTACTAAGTCAAGGCGCTACCACTACACCACAGAAGGTTAAAAGGAATCCAACCTTATAGCTTATATATGCTATACTTAGGATTGAACGCATTCTATCTGAATGCCACTATATTCATATTACAGATTCCCCAACCTCACTCGTGGCTTCATTTTAGCATTTAATTCAATTCCCAATCTCATTCGGGCCATGAAATAATCAAATAGGCACATTACATATGTGAAAACAATAATCATTTTTTACCCCGACCGGGACTCGAATTTAGGACATATGATTACTAAGTCAAGGCGCTACCACTACACCACAGAAGGTTGAAAGGAATCCCACCTTATTGCTTATATCTGCTATACTTAGGAATGAACGCATTCTATCTGAATGCCACTATGTTCATATTACAGATTCCAAACCTCACATGTGGCTTCATTTTAGCATTTAATTCAATTCCCAATCTCATTCGGGCCATAAAATAATCAAATAGGCACATTACATATGTGAAAACATGAATCATTTTTTACCCTGACCGGGACTCGAACCTAGGACTTATGATTACGAAGTCAAGGCGCTACCACTACACCACAGAAGGTTAAAAGGAATCCAACCTTATAGCTTATATCTGCTATACTTAGGAATGAACGCATTCTATCTGAATGCCACTATGTTCATATTACAGATTCCCCATCCTCACTCGTGGCTTCATTTTAGCATTTACTTCAATTCCCAATCTCATTCGGGCCATTAAATAATCAAATAGGCACATTACATATGTGAAAACATGAATCATTTTTTACCCCGACCGGTACTCGAATCTAGGACTTATGATTACTAAGTCAAGGCGCTACCACTACACCACAGAAGGTTAAATGGAATCCAACCTTATAGCTTATATCTGCTATATACTTAGGAATGAATGCATTCTATTTGAATGCCATTATATTCATATTACAGATTCCCAACCTCGCTCGTGGCTTCATTTTAGTATTTAATTCAATTCCCAATCCCATTCCGGCTATGAAATAATCAAATACGCACATCACATATGTGAAAACATGAATAATTTTTTTACCCCGACCGGGACTCGAACCTATGACTTATGATTACTAAGTCAAGGCGCTACCACTACACCACAGAAGGTTAAAAGGAATCCAACCTTATAGCTTATATCTGCTATACTTAGGAATGAACGCATTCTATCTGAATGCCACTATATTCATATTACAGATTCCCCAACCTCACTCGTGGCTTTATTTTAGCATGTAATTCAATTCTCAATCTCATTCGGGCCATGAAATAATCAAATAGGCACATTACATATTTGAAAACATGAATCATTTTTTACCCCGACTTGGACTCGAATTTAGGACTTATGATTACTAAGTCAAGGCGCTACCACTACACCACAGAATGTTAAAAGGAATTCAACCTTATAGCTTATATCTGCTATACTTAGGAATGAACGCATTCTATCTGAATGCCACTATGTTCATATTACAGATTCCCCAACCTCACTCGTGGCTTCATTATAGCATTTAATTCAATTCCCAATCTCATTCGGGCCATGAAATAATCAAATAGGCACATTACATATGTGAAAACATGAGTCATTTTTTACCCCGACCGGGACTCGAACCTAGGACTTATGATTACTAAGTCAAGGCGCTACCACTACATCACAGGAGGTTAAAAGGAATCCAACCTTATAGCTTACATCTGCTATACTTAGGAATGTACGCATTCTATCTGAATACCTCTCTGTTCATATTACAGATTCCCCAAACTCACTCGTGGCTTCATTTTAGCATTTAATTCAATTCCCAATCTCATTCGGGCCATGAAATAATCAAATAGGCACATTACATATGTGAAAACATGAATCATTTTTTACCCCGACCGGGACTCGAACCTAGGACTTATGATTACTAAGTCAAGGCGCTACTAC
>JAXCGZ010003868.1:77500-115000 GCA_037179515.1 Halocaridina rubra
GCATTCTTGTCCTTAACGAAAATTGACATTGCAATATAGTACTGTAATACTGATCCAAAACTTATTATATATTAAAAAATATATTCGCTTGGAGTTTTTGAGAGGAGATGATATACCAATACACGTCTTTTTTATTTTGAAGAGGTTTTTAACATCTAAACTTATCGATTGATCATTTCGGTTTGAAATGGGGCCATTGTAATCTCTATGGTATATCATAGGTCATGTAAGTTAAACGGGGAAGAGGCGTTTCTATGCCAATTCCTATCCTTATGTATTTATTTGTAATTTTTCTCTGACTTCTTATGTTTTTCTCATTCTTTTCTTTCTTGGGGAGCATTATTATAACTAGATCTAGGATTAGATTCAATGCTTTGTTTTCGGGAAAGTATGTAAAACAACCTGACTATTAAGGCTGATCTTCGAAAGATCGGCTAACAAGGCAGAATGATCTTCATGTTAATCATTTCTGGTGAAGAGACCCAAGCCTCAGAGGGAGATGCACTCTTTTTTCACTCTTAGAAGGAGATATCTAGACTATACTGTCTTGGTGCTTTGTGTAAATTATATATTCCTCTTTGCTGCAAAGCAAAATGCATCAGGAGAAACCTTTCAGTCCTCATTCTTTTCCTAATCCTTAGAAAAGCACAAGGTAACGCCAAGGATTAGTCTTTGCTGAAGAGAATTTCTTGGAAAAATATATTTTGATACCTCAGGAAATAAAGATTTCTAATCCTTGTGTTTTTTTAATTCAAAAAATACATATTCGGATGGCATGTTTAATAACAAAAACGAACTCTGTTGATCATTTCTGGCAGAAATTCATGTACCTCAATGTGAGAAGTTCTATCTATACACCTTTCAAATGAGACAGCTGGAACGTGCTGTATTGGAACCTTGTGAAACATATACATACTATATATATATATATATATATATATATATATATATATATATATATATATATATATATATATATATATATATATATATATATATATATATATATATATATATATATATATATATATATATATATATATAGATATATATATATATATATATATATATATATATATATATATATATATATATATATATATATATATATATATATATATATATATTTATATATATATCTATATATATATATATATATATATATATATATATATATATATATATATATATATATATATATATATATATATATATATATATATATATATATATATATGTATATACATACATATATATATATATATATATATATATATATATATATATATATATATATATATATATATATATATATATATATATATATATATATATATATATATATATATATATGTATATACATATTATATACATATATATATATATATATATATATATATATATATATATATATATATATATATATATATATATACACATACATACATATGCCTTGGCTGTTTCCCCCTTTAATTGGGGGGTAGCCGACATCAAGAAAGGAAAACAAATAGGGGGATTACTTTGCTCTATGGGCAATGACAAGGGAGCTAGCGACCGTTCAGATGGCACTGCTGGAGTGCCACAGCCCATCCTCCCGGCTCTTCCACAACCTGTGTCGCTTCACAACTGCCAGCTCCTCCTACTGCCCCTACCACAGGGCTATCTCTGTAAGATGCAGCCCCGTGGTAACAGCAGATGCCCATCAGAGCCGCGTCACAATCGCTCGCCACTCATTCCTATTCCTAGCACGCTCGCTTGTTTCCCTCACATCCATCCTCCTATCATTCAGGGCTCTCCTTACTCCATCCATCCATCCAAACCTAGGCCTCCCTCTAGCATTTCTCCCATCAACTCTCGCATTCATCACCTTTTTCAGCAGCCTCTCATCATCCATCCTTTCCACATGGCCAAACCATCTCAGAACATTCATATCTACTCTGGCTGCAATTTCTCTCCTGACACCCGTTCTTGATCTCACCACTTCATTCCTAACCCTATCCAATCGAAATACAAAAATCATACTTCTCAGGCATTTCATCTCAAACACATTTAGTTTCCGTCTCTCACTTACTTTCATTCCCCATAACTCTGATCCATACATCAAAGTGGCACAACCACTTTCTCATACAAAACTTTCTTAACATTCATTTCCAACCCTCTATTCTTCATCACTCCTTTCAATGCACACAACACTTTACATCTTTCATTCACTCTGTGACACACATCTGCTTCCACTCCACCATTTGCAGCTATAACCGAGCCTAAATACTTAAACTGATTAACCTCCTCAAGTGTCTCTCCATTCAACATAACATTCAATCCAGCACCATCCTCATTTCTTGTACACCTCATAACCTTACTCTTTCCCACATTCACTCGCAGCTTCCTTCTCTCACACACCATTCCAAATTCTGACACTAATTAACACAGCTTTTCCTCTGAATCTGCCACCACCACAGTATCATCTGCAAACAGCAACTGATTCAGCTCCCACTCGTTATCATCCCCATCTACCATTCTCAAACCTCGACCACGCACTCGCTCATTCACCTCTCTTACAACTTCATCAATATACAAATTGAACAGCCATGGGGACTTCACACATCCCTGTCTCAGTCCCACACTCACTGGAAACCACTCTCTCACTTCATTCCCTCCCCTAACGCAAGCTCTACTACCCTCATACAAACTCTTCACTGCATGCAACAATTTACCATTGATTCCATATAATCTCAAAACATTCCACATAGCCTCTCTATCAACTCTATCATATGCTTTCTCCAGATCCAAAGATGCAAAATACACATCCTTACCCTTTGCTAAATATTTCTCACATAACTGCCTAACTATAAAAATCTGATCTATACAACCTCTACCTCTCCTAAAACCACTCTGCACTTCCGCGATCACATATTCTGTCTTATCCCTAATCCTATTAACCAGTATCCTACCATACACTTTTCCTACCACACTCAACAAACTTATACCCCTAAAATTACTGCATTCATACATATCTCCCTTACCTTTGTATAGGGGCACTATACAGGCAATCACCCAATCCACTGGCACCAATGACAACATAGAGCATATATTAAACACTCTCACTAACCATTCCAATGCAGTCACACCCCCTTCTTTCAACATCTCCGCTCTCACACCATCCATTCCATGTGCTTTACCTGCTTTCGCTTCATACAATGCCCCTTTCACCTCCTCTCTTGTAATCTCTCTCTCATTTTCATCTCCCATTACTGGCCCTTGAACCCCTCCCACTGCCACTATAGCTGCCTCTCTATCTTCCTCAACATTCAGCAAGCACTCAAAATATTCTGCCCACCTTTTCCTTGCATCGTTTCCTCTTAACATCTGTCCATTCACATCTTTCACTGTCTCTTCCATCCTTGATCCACCCATCCTTGCTCTCTTCACTTCTTTCCAAAACTTCTTTTTATTCTCCTCATATGACCTACTAAAATCCTGTCCCCACCTAACATTTGCCAACCTCTTCTCTTCCTCTACCTTCCGCTTGGTTTCCACATTTTTCTCCCTATATCTTTCATACTTCTCCCTACTTTTACACTGCAGCCATTCCTCAAAAGCCCTCTTTTTCTCTTCCACCTTCATTTTCACCCCTTCATTCCACCACTTGCTGCCCCTCCTCATACCACCTCCAACAAACCTCTTTCCACACACATCACTTGCATGTCCCACAAAACATTCTTTCATCAACCCCCATTCCTCCATTAACTCCCCAACTTCTCTTTCTTTCACCCTGTCATATGCCACTTTCAACCTGTCCTGATATTCCTGTCTCTTCTCTGGCTTTTTCAACTCTTCCACCTTCACTATTTCCCTTCTACATCCCCCCACACTATTTCCCCACTCTTTTGCTACTACCACTTTTGCTTCAAACAAAAAATGATCAGACATCCCAGCAGCCACACCCCAGAATGCATGTACATCTTTCACTCTACCAATCATGCTCTTTGCTACCAACACATAATCCATCAATGCTCTTTCTTTCACTCTTCCATTTGCCACTCTCATCCATGTATACTTATTTATTAACTTCTTCTTAAATAAACTATTACCTATCACCAACTCTTGCTCAACACACATATCTAACAGTCTCTCGCCACTCTCATTCCCACCTGGTACCCCATACTTTCCTACAACACCTCCTATCTCTCCATCACCCACTCTGGCATTCAAGTCACCCAACACAACTACATAGTTCCTTCTACTCAGACCATCCACACATCTAGTTAACTCATTCCAGAATTCATCCCGCTCTTCCTCACTTCTCTCACATCCTGGCCCATACGCACTAACAAAAGCTCAACATTCCCTTCCTATTCTAGCCCTCACCCACATCAGCCTAGATGACACTTCTTTCCATTCCACTACCTGATTTACCATCCATTCACTCAGCAATAATGCCACACCTTCTCTCGCTCTCCCCCTTTCAACCCCAGACACCCTACCCGTCACATCACCAAATGCCACTTCTCCTTTTCCTTTCATCTTCGTCTCACACTATGCCAATTCATCCATCCTCCTCTTACCAAACATATATCCAATCTCACATCTTTCGCTCTCTATCGTACTACAACCACGCACATTTAGACACCCCAGAACTAGAGTTTGGGGAGAAGTTATTCTCCCCTCTACTTCCCTTCTTCTTTGACGTCTCGCAGGAGGTTGATACAAGGGGGGGATTCCTAGTCCCCCCGCCCCGTCCACTTTTAGTCACCTTTTACGATACGCAGGGAATACGGTGAGGCTATTCTTTGATATTGTGCCCGCCCCACAGGGCACATATATATATATTATATATATATATATATATATATATTATATATATATATATATATATATATATATATATATATATTATATATATATATTTATATATATATATATATATATATATATATATATATATATATATATATATATATATATATATATATATATATATATATATATATATATATATATATATTACTTCGGCATTTTGCAAGACACATTGAGAATACCAATATTTGTTGACCAAGTACTTGAATCCAAAGTGAAAATAAGTGGACTACAGGCCATATAATACCAAGTCGGCTATGTAAGATATTCAAGAAGAAATATTGCAATATTAGATTAATGAAGCCAATGGTAAGCAGTCCCTTTAATAGGCCAATGTTCGACATGCAGCTCATCTGAGAAGAAAAAAATAAGAAATATAATTTATTGAAGAGAGACAAGAACCACAGAGAGGAATAGTATTGTATAGCTTAATTAAAAAAAATATATATTAGCTTCTTTCTTCTTTCTATTCATATGTCTTTCTGTCTACATAAAATTGCATTCAATCTGATGATATCACAACATTTCTTATTTTATTTTTATATAAGTTATACATGTTGCAACTCAATAGTTAAGATATATTTCGTTTTTATTATTGCAGTTGGGAAAACCATTGCATCTCTCTCTCTCTCTCTCTCTCTCTCTCTCTCTCTCTCTCTCTCTCTCTCTCTCTCTCTCTCTCTCTCTCTCTCTCTCTCTCTCTCTCTCTCTCTCTCTCTCTCTCTCTCTCTATTTATCTATCTATCTATCTTTATGCATACATACATGCATACATCTACATACATACATACATACATACATACATACATACATACATACATACATACATACATACATACATACATACATACATACATACATACATACATACATACATACATATGTATATACAAAAATACATATATACATACACACGTGAGTTCATATATTCTTACAATATATATATATATATATATATATATATATATATATATATATATATATATATATATATATATATATATCTATATATATATATATATATATATATATATATATATATATATATATATATATATATATATATATATATATATATATATATATATATATATATATATATATATATATATATATATATATATATATATATATATATATATATATATATATATATATATATATATATATATATATATATATATATATATATATATATATAAGTACAAACTGTTAGCATACAGCACTAAATAGTAAGGAAGACCATCAGTGAAACAAAACTTATAAAACAATGCTATATTTCGGATCCTAGCTGGATCCCTTCTCAAGAAGAGATCCAGCTAGGATCCGAAATATAGCATTGTTTTATAAGTTTTGTTTCACTGAGGGGCTTCCTTACTATATATATATATATATATATATATATATATATATATATATATATATATATATATATATATATATATATATATATATATATGTGTGTGTGTGTGTGTGTTTTTTGTGTGTGTGTGTGTGTGCATGCACACAAGCACTCTTTTATACATAAATATATGCATACATAAATACACACCCACCTACATACATACATGC
Organism: Halocaridina rubra; assembly: GCA_037179515.1. Classification (NCBI taxonomy): domain Eukaryota; kingdom Metazoa; phylum Arthropoda; class Malacostraca; order Decapoda; family Atyidae; genus Halocaridina; species Halocaridina rubra. Next base: position 83,930 of record JAXCGZ010003868.1, read on the forward strand.
ATTCATACATACATGCATACATTCATGCATACAGACATACATACATACATTCATGATAAGTATCACTAAGTACATAATGGAACCGACCGTGAGACGGGAAATTACGAGCTTGGGGCTTTTTCCCGTAAGTACAATTAGGTAATTATATACTTACATACATACATACATACATACATACATACATACATACATACATACATACATACATACATACATACATACATACATACATACATACATTCAATAATACATACATATTATAGTAGTAAGTTGGTCCATGGCAACAAATGCCCGTTGCAATACTACAGCTGAAGGGTCTTGTGGAGTTAAATAAGACTGTCCAGGACGGTTCGATGTTAAGTCATCCTTCAGTTACGGTTCTTTTTCTATGCCTACATCAACACCGAATATTCTTGGATATTCGTTACACTTGTCTTACTATCCTTTCACATATGACAAGTCACAATACACTCCCCATCTCTGTTTCTCTCTATGTATTCTTCGTGCCCAGGCCCGATGAAGGTAGATTTTAATTTTTTTTATTTTGCCTGTCACGGTGTCACCATCGTAAAAGAAAAAGAAAAAAGAACATACATACATACATACAAAAATATGTATGCATTAATAAACGTGTGCATAATTATATTCATATATATATATATATATATATATATATATATATATATATATATATATATATATATATATATACATATATATATATATATATATATATATATATATATATATATATATATATATATATATATATGCTGGCTAGTACAGTGGTAACGCGCTGGCTTCGCATTCACGAGGTCGAAAGATCGGTCCCCGTCCAAGACCGAGAGTTTAAGCTGTTTACTGGCAGGAACTGCTGTGGGTGGACATCACAGTGGGGGGTTGGGGCTTGTCCTGGCTGACGAATACCCATTGTAAAATGGAAATAAAGTTTAAAAAAAAAAAAAAAAAAAAAAAAAAAATATATATATATATATATATATATATATATATATATATATATATATATATATATATATATATATATATATATATATATATATATATATATGAACATAAATGCTTCAATGCCTTTACACAAAACGAGAACAATGGTAGAGAACTTCAGGAGGATCTAAATAATCTGCATGAGTGGTCAGAAAAGTGGCTAATGAAATTCAATACTTCAAAATGTAAGGTAATGAGAATGGGTACAAGTGCAAGAAGGCCCAAGCTTGACTACTCGGTGGCTGGAGTACAACTTCAAGAGACAGAAAATGAGAGAGATCTAGGAGTAAACATACTGGCAGATTTGTCTCCAGAAATACATATAAATGGCATAGTAAGGGCAGCATATGCATTCTTATCAAATGTAAGGGTAGCCTTCAGGCACATGGACAAGGAAATGTTCAGAAATATTTATGTAACCTATGTGAGGCCAAAACTCGAATATGCAGCCCCCTTTTGGAATCCGCACTTGAAAAAGCACATAGCTAAGCTTGAAAAAGTTCAAAGACATGCCACGAAACTGGTGCCAGAAATACGCAATCTCAGTTATGATGAGAGGCTGAGGGAATTAGACTTACCATCACTCGAAGCTAGAAGAGTGAGGGGGGATATGGTGACAGTCTTTAAATTCCTTCATGGTTATGATAGAGTGGATAGGGATCGATATTTTGATATGGCTGGCTCTAGAACTAGAGGTCATAGTTTGAAGCTTCGTAAGAAAACTTCTTTGCAGGATGTAAGGAAATACTTTTTCAGTGTAAGAGTAGTTGATAATTGGAATTTGCTAAGCGAGGAGGTAGTTAATGCTATCTCAATCCATAGTTTTAAGGACAGGTATGATAAGTATCACTAAGTCTAAAATGGAACCGATGAGGAGACGGGAAGATACGAGCTTTGGGCTCTTTCCCGTAAACACAATTAGGTAATCACAATTAGGTAATCACATATATATGAGTACATTCATACGTGCATACAAACATTCATACATGGAAACTAGTACAGGATCACACAAGTGAATTTTATTTTCACGTTAAGAATATGCGAATGATTCCACTGTCTTACATTCACAAAGCAGGTTTTCAAGGTGTTGCAGTACCCATATGGCAACTGTGAGTAGGATTTAAGGCATTTTTTGGGTAAACTATCTTTGAAAAATGGCAGTCTTTACGGCAATTAATAAATAATAATAGAACACTGATAATGAAGTATGGCTGGCATAATTTACTCAAAAAAATAAAAAGGTAGCTTTTTGTAAATAAAAAAAAATAAATTGTACTGAAAATTAAGATCACATTTTACATGTTTTACTGCAGCTCTGATCACACCTAAACATCCATTTCTTAGAACATTCAATCAGCATTTTGAATGCTTCTTCAAAGTCATTGTTATCCCATTCTTCATGTTGACTCTCCTAGTCTTATATAATATTAGTGAAATTTCTCTGCATTTCTTCGAGAAAGAATAATTCTTTTCAACAGGGATTGTTCAGCATTAAATGTGAACCTATCATAAAGATGCTCCTAAAAAGTTTGTTTCCCATTTTATTTCTTATTTTCGTCTCAATAAAGGCGGCCTGACTGAAGACTTTCAACAAATACATTTGATATAGGTAAACATAACATAGTTAGCGCTAATTTGCCATTATTTTTGAAACAATACTCATCAACTGCATTTTTAAATTCATACAAACTGCACCAGAATTTTATCTTATTTTTGAGGTCATTTTTAGTCCCTGCTCTTGTCCAGTCACACAGCCTTATGTTAATGTACTACTTATCTAAGTCATCTACATACGTGTCTGTAATGGCAGATTCTTTTATGTTCACGGCATGAATCTTATCATTTCTATTCTGGGAGCGAAGAACTTCTGGATGATAATATTGCAATGTTTCAAGAAACTTGAATCTCTCTGGCAGCCTCTTAGTTACTTCATATTTTGCTGTCTTCAAAAAATTCAGACATCTATATTTCATATTAAGCAACTGCTCACTTGAAAATTTTGCTTCTTTGTAAAATATAACTTCAAAAATTATGTCTGTTATAGGCCTTTGATGCATGTATTCAAAATTGTACATACAATTTTATGAGCTTATCATTACATATTCTGCTCCCTAATGATATGTAAAATCATTCAAGCCCTTCATGAAATGACACTGTTCATCATTTACATGTTAAAAGGAAGCATTACTATACTCACTTTCATTTTTTTGTGGGGGGGCAAATACCAAACAAATATAATTAGAGCTATCACTTAGCATTTAATGCAGTATTTTACAACTGCAATTTTTGGGGGGATACCCAAATCAGTCCTGAAATACCTTATGAGTTCGTCCCATTAAGGAAACTCTGAGTAAATAACTTTCCCCAGTCATCCAGTACCTAATCTCTTATGGCCTGAGAAATGTAGAAGGATTAAGTTCAGGATTATTAGCATCCATTACATGAAACAGTTTATCATAGTAACTTTTTCTTTCAGAACTAAACTAAATCCACTTTTCAATTTCTCTGAGGAAAGAGAGATGTGAAGGCAGTTTAGCAAAGGCATACTTTCCACATGGACTAAAAGTGTGGCATATACGGTTTTTACGTCTCGAACTCCCTTTTCTACCAAGGGCTAGGACGTTTGCTTTCTTGCGAAGGACTTGTTTTTGGCAAATGTAATCGTATACCCTTACTAACCTCAGTCCGTGACGGGGCGCGAACCCTCGACCTCCCGACAAAGAGTCGCGGACACTACCATTTAGCCACGGAGACTACAAAAGTGTGGCATATACATTTACCAAAACTACATTTGGGAAAAATTCTTCTTATCTTAATGCACTGAGAGTTATGACTTTCACAAAAATTATGTGCATCATTAGTACATAGCCGTGCAATATTGCTAAGTGGCAAATTGAATTCATTTGATATCTGAGAAGAGTGATGATGCATTGCATGAGGTAACTAGCGGTTATGTCAAGAAATTTGTAAACACTAATGGATCCCTTTGTATTTCACACACATACTGACAGTTTCTTGCAAAAATTGGTAAGCCGGCTATAAATTATGATATTTTTTATGGCATCAATTATTTTATGTCATAGGAATTGGCAGTTTTTCAGGAAACACAAGATTTCTGGCAAAAAAAAAAAAAAATATGGCACGACCTGGCAACCCTAACTACAGATATGAAAGTACTCGAAAAAAACAAAAGCCTCAGTAGAGTACCATATTAAATTTATCTATATATTTATTTTCCTATATCTTTAAGCTTTTGTTAAAGATTATTACAATTGCTTTCAGTCGCAGATGCTGTCATTTACCGTTTTCCAAGAATAATGGAAAATGTCCAATGCATAACATATTAATGATTTACCAACGCCAAGAGGTGGCACGTGTCATTTTCTCTGACAATTCAAAATGACAGAAAGAATGACAGACAGTCACAAGGCATAAAAGGAAATGACTCCACTAATGCTTATTAATATCTCTAGTTTATATGAATGTCACTGTGTGTGAAGGGATGGGGTAATGTCACTTTGTCAAATTCCTCTGAAACTAATTAATTTTAATATGATAACAAGAAAGACCCGTTTTTAAATGCCCTGCCAATAAAATGCACAACCTTGAAATATGGATATCATGTATTCTGTTAACAGAATGTGTAAATGAGCCTTACTAATGAAGTTTTGTAAGGAATGTGTAACCTGTCAGTGTAAAATTCAGAACAAAAGAAAATTTCAAAGGAAAATATGACACCCTCATAAACATAAGTAAGGAGTGAATATAGAATAATAAAAATAATATATGTGAAATCTAACGTAACACATTATTCAGGAGAAGAGACAAAAAAATGCTTACGGTAGCATCAACTTATGCAAAATATGTGTTACAGCAGTATGCTAGCATGTGGAAAGTATCATAAAAAGTATCCTAATATATATATATATATATATATATATATATATATATATATATATATATATATATATATATATATATATATATATATATATATATATATAGATAGATAGATAGATAGATAGATAGATAGATAGATAGATAGATAGATAGATAGATAGATATATTGATTGATAGATAAATAGATAGATAGATATATAGATAGATACACACATAATGAAACATCATCTATGAAAAACACGTTGTACCTTGAGGGAACTGAAATCGCGTCGCAAGTTACATGTTAATGCCGCCTCTCCAACTCTTCTACTACTCTATGTACATGTATTTATGTATATAGTATTAAAGTAGTTGCCGTGGTTGTATGAACATATAACTTCCGACGGGAGTTCAGCTTCCCCCGGGGTATATCACACATACACACACAAAAGGTGAAATTTTTTTTTGAGAAACTTCATAAGAAAGAGAATGAGAAAGGCTTAGGGGTAAACATGTTGGCAGATTTGTCTTCAGTCATGCAAATAAAAGGCACAGTAAGAGGTGCATATGCTTTCTTTGCAAATGTGGGGTTAGCCTTTAAACGCATGGACAAAGAAATGTTCAGAAATATTTATGTAACTTATGTGAGGTCAAACTTGAATATACAGCACCCTTCTGGAATCCTTCCTTGAAGAAAACATATAACTTAACTGGGAAAAAATTCAGATACATTCTAGGGAATCGGTGCTAGAAATACGCAATCTCAGTTATGAGGAAAGGCTGAGGAAATTTGACTATTCATCACTCTAAGCTAGAAGAGTGAAGAGAAATATGGTGATGGTTTTTAAATTCCTTCATGGTGGAAAGGGATTGATATATTGTTGTGGCTGGATTTAGAACTAGGAATCACAGATAAAAGCTTCGTAAGAAATCTTCTTTGCAGGATGTAAGGCAGTACTTTTTTAGCGTAAGAATAGTTGCTGACGGGAATTCGTCGAGTGAGAAAGTAGTTAATGCTAACTAAATTCTTAGTTTTAAGGACAAATATGATAAATATCATTCGGCATAAAAATAGAACCGACCAGGACACGAGGTTACGATCATGGAGCTCTTTCCTGTAAGAGCAATTAATTAAATATAATTAGGATAATTACCCATTCACACACTCACACATACAAACAAGCACATACACGCACAAAAAAACGGGGACTTGAACCTAGGAGTTATGATTACTAGGTCAAGGAGCTACCAACTACACCACAGAAAGTTAAAAGGAATAAGACCTTATAGCTTATATCTGATATACTTAGGAATAAACACATACTATATGAATGCCACTATGTTCTTATTACTGAATCCCCAACCTCACTTGTGGCTTCTTTTTCGTATTTAATTCAACTTCCAATCTCATTCGGGCCCAACAATAACCAAATAAGCACATTATATATCTGAAAACATGAATCATTTTTTACCCCGACAGGGACTTGAACCTAGGACTTATAATTACTAAGTCAAGGCGCAACCAACTACACCAGAGAAGGCTAAAAGGAATCAGACCTTATAGCTTATATCTGCTATACTTAGGAATGAACGCATTCTATCTGAATACCACTATGTTCATATTACATATTCCCCAACCTCACTCGTGGCTTCATTTTCTCAGTTAATTCAACTCCCAATCTCATTCGGGCCCAACAATAACCAAATAAGCACATCATATATGTGAAAACATGAATCAGATTTTACCCCAACCGGGACTTGAACCTAGGATTTATAATTACTAAGTCAAGGCGCTGCCAACTACACACCACAAAAGGTTAAAAGGAATCCAACCTTATAGCTTATATCTGATATACTTAGGGATGAACACATTCTATCTGAATGCCACTGTGTTCAATATTACAGATTCCCCAACCTCACTCTTGGCTTCATTTGCTTATTATTCAACTCCCAATCTCATTCGGACCCAATAATAGCCAAATAAGCACAATACATATGTGAAGACATGAATCATTTTTCCCCGACCGGGACTTGAACCTAGGACTTATAATTGCTAAGTCAAGGCTCTACCAACTACTCCAGAGAAGGTTAAAAGGAATCAGACCTTATAGCTTATATCTGCTATACTTAGGAATGAACGCATTCTTTCTGAATGCTACTATATTCATATTACAAATTCCCCAACCTCACTCGTGGCTTTATTTTAACCTTCTATGGTGTAGTTGGTAGCGCCATGACTTTGTAATCAAAAGTTCTAGATTCAAGTCCTGGTCGGGGTAAAAATGATTGATGTTTTCACATATGTAATGTACATATTTGGTAATTGTTGGGCCCAAATGAGATTGGGAGTTGAATTAAATGCGAAAATGAAGCCACGAGTGAGGTTGGGGAATCTGTAATATGAACATAGTGGCATTCAGATAGAATATGTTCATTCCTAAGTATAGCAGACCTAAGCTATAAGGTCTGATTCCTTTTAACCTTCATTAGTGTAGTTGGTAGCGCCTTGACTTCATAATTATAAGTCCTAGGTTCAAGTCCCAGTCGGGGTAAAAAATGATTCATGTTTTCACATATATAATGTTATTTGGTTACTGTTGGGCCCGAATGAGATTGGGAGTTGAATTAAATGAGAAAATAAAGCCACGAGTGAGGTTGCGAAATCTGAAAGATGAACATAGTGGCTTTCAGATAAAATGCGTTCATTCCTAAGTAAAGCAGATCAAACTTAAGGTCTGATTCCTTTTAACCTTCTCTGGTGTAGTTGGTAGCGCCTTGACTTAGTAATTATAAGTCCTAGGTTCAAGTCCCGGTCGGGGTAAAAAATGATTCATGTTTTCACATATGTAATGTGCTTTCTTTGGTTATTGTTCGGCCCGAATGAGATTGGAAGTTGAATTAAATGCGAAAAAGAAGCCACGAGTGAGGTTGGGGAATTTGTAATATGAACCTAGTGGCATTCAGATAGAATGCGTTCATTCCTAAGTATAGCATATATAATCTACAAGGTCTGATTCCTTTTAACCTTCTCTAGTGTAGTTGGTACGGCCTTGACTTAGTAATTTTAAGTCCTAGGTTCAAGTCCTGGTCGGGGTATAAAATGATTTATGTTTTCACATATGTAATGTGCTTATTTGGTTATTGTTAGGCCCGATTGAGATTGGGAGTTGAATTAAATGCGAAAATGAAGCCACAAGTGAGGTTGGGGATTCTGTAATATGAACATAGTGGCATTCAGATAAAATGCGTTCACTCCTAAGTATAGCAGATATAAGCTATAAGGTCTGATTCCTTTTAACCTTCTCTGTGTAGTTGGTAGCGCCTTGACTTAGTATTCATAAGTCCTAGGTTCAAGTCCCTGTCGGGGTAAAATATAATTCATGTTTTCACATATGCATTGTGCTTATTTGTTTATATATATATATATATATATATATATATATATATATATATATATATATATATATATATATATATATATATATATATATATATATATATATATATATATATATATATATATATATATATATATATATATATATATATATATATATATATATATATATATATATATATATATATATATATATATATATATATATATATATATATATATATATATATATATATATATATATATATATATATATATATGTATGTATATTATATATATATATATATATATATATATATATATATATATATATATATATATATATATATATATATATATATATATATATATATATATATATATATATATATATATATATATATATATATATATATATATATATATATATATATATATATATATATATATATATATATATTATATATATATATATATATATATATATATATATATATATATATATATATATATATATATATATATATATATATATATATATATATATATATATATATATATATATATATATATATATGGTAAGGAAACCCATCCAGTCAGAGCCCGAAATATTGCTTTATTATTTTTTTCTATGAGTTGTTTCACTGACGGGCTTCCTTACCATTTAGTGCTGTATGCTAACATATGTAATGTGCTTATAATATATATATATATATATATATATATATATATATATATATATATATATATATATATATATATATATATATATATATATATATATATATATATATATATATATATATATTTATATATATATATATATATATATATATATATATATATATATATATATATATATATATATATATATATATATATATATATATATATATATATATATATAACACTGAACTGTTAACATACAGTCTAAAATGGCAGGAAGATGCCAGTACCCGGCATAGAGGTGTGCTAAGAATCTTCGGCTATCTTGTTGACTCCATTACTGGCTTGAGGGTAGACACGCCTAGTGGTAGTAATGGTTCTGCCCTTAACCTTGCACTTCGTAAATGATCTGCATGTTTCAATCTTCACTATTCTAATGTTTTTGGTCTGAACTCTAATCTATCGTCTGTGGTACAGCACTTGAGTACTTCCCTCCCTAACTCCTCCTCCTCTCTGAAACCCAGCTGTCTAGCCATGCTCCCACTGACCCATTTCAAATCTCTCACTATAACCTGTATTCTCGTTTTGGTTTCAAAGGTGGGGTCTGTACTTACTAACACTCCTATTGCAAGACTCATGGACTTTGAATTTGCTGACTTTGATGTTCTCTTACCAAAAAGCTATCTCTCCACTACTGCTATATTCCTTTACTTCTGCCACTGTTCTCCAAACATCACTGGCTTTGTGTCAGTCTTTGAATATCTGTCCTCTTGCCAGGAGTCTTTGCAATCTTCTCACCCACATGCTGAAGTTCTCTATGTTAGAGATTTCATTGTACACCACAGTGAGTAGCTTAATGCTTCTCAAACTGATGTGGGAGGATATGAGGCTCTTGCTTTCTATATTATTCATGATTTGGAGAAAATTATCAAACATTCTATTCGTGTTCCTGATTGACACGAACATGCAGCCAACACTTTCGACCTATTTCTTACTTCTAACCCATCAAACTACTCATATTCTGTGCTTTCCCCTCTTGGTAAATCTGATCTCTCTCTTTGATTTAAATTTATTTTTTTATGCTCTCCCTCCACCAATCTCTCCTACTCAGCACCGTCTTTGGCACTTTGAATGTACCCAACGAGAAGATTTGCGTAACTTTCTCTTTGACTCCCCATGTGATGACAACAACTTTTGGCCTGCGACCCTGATCTGGTTGCCCAAAAAGTTGCCGAGATCATAATCCTGGGAATGGAGGCATTCATCCCCTCCTCTACAAAAACTTTTTCTCCCCCTAAACCTTGGTTTGCCCGAGCCTGCTCCATGGCTATTCTGCAAAGGAATCGGGCAAAATAGTCTTACCAAGCCTCACATTCTGATTTAACTCATTCTGCTTTTATTGTAGCTAGGAATTTCTGCACTCCTTAGATTCGTAGGTCTAAGGCTTCCCTTATAAGAAGGAAAGTTGCTGACCTTAACTCCTCTCCCATTGATAAAAGTTTCAGGTCCTTAGCCAAAATGCTCTCCAAAAACTTCTGTAACTCAAGCTTTCTCCCTCTTATTCATTCTGATGGTTCTATATATTGTTCTCCCACTGACAAAGCCACCCTCTTTGGCTTTCATTTTTCTGCCAACTCCTCCATATTCGATTCCAGTGCACCTGTCCCTCAATCATTACCCGTCTCTGACCCTATGCCCTCCTCTATCCTACTTCACGCAAAGTTCATAAAGTTCTTCATTTACTAAAGATGAACAAGGCATTTGGTCCCAATGGTATCCCTGCATTCAGACAACCAGTATCTATCCTTCATCTTGGAAGCATGCTCTAGCTCAAGCTGTTCCTAAGAAGGTTGACTGCTCTATTCCTTCAGACTACTGACTTATCGCCCTAACCTCTTCTTTGCTAAAGTTTTCGAAACTTTGTCCAATTCTCACTTCTTAAAATGCCTTGAATCTAACTCACTTATCTCTGATAACCAGTACGGCTTCTGCAAGGCAAGATCCACTGGTGACCTCCTGTCCTATCTTACTCAAGTATGATCATCTTCTCTGAGGAACTATGGGGTATCCCTTGTCATCACCCTTGATATCTCTAAGGTTTTTGACAGAGTCTGGTACAAGGCTCTGATGACCAAACTCCCTGCCTATGCCTTTACCCCTTCTCTCTGTTCTCTGTGTTCCATTTTTTTTCTGACCGTTTTGTATCTGTAGTTATTGATGGTGCATCATCTAGCCCATCTCCTGTTACCAGTGGTGTTCCAAAGGGCTCTGTTTTTTCACCTACTCTGTTCCCTCTCTTCATCAATGATCTTCTACAATCTCCATCTCCCTCTTTTCTCCACACCTTTGTCAATGATTCTACCCTATACTTTTCTTCTGCCTTTTCTTCACAACCTTCATCTGCTACTTGTAATCACTCTTTCTTTTACTCTCAACTCCGATTTGCAGAAGGTATCTGAGTGGGGCAACCAATATTTAGTAAAATTTAATGCCTCCAAGACACATTTTCTGGCGATCTCTTTATCTTCTTATCCTCCTGATAGGCCTACTGTCTTCGAAACTAACACAATTTAAACTCTTAATTCTATCGACATATTAGGAATCATTGATGAAGAGAGGGAACAAAGTAGGTGTCACATAATCCAAATTTCCATATCTGCATCCAAAAAATTGGGGGATCTGTTTCGCTTTCATTATTACTTTTCATCTTAACAGCTACTTAAAATCTATAAAGGTCTTATTTGTCCCTGCCTAAAATATTGTTCATACTTCTAGGGTGCTTTTACTTATACTTATTTCCTGGATGGGGTCGAATCTAAGGCAGTCAGACTCATTAACAATCCTATTCTAACTTCTAATCTGGACTCTCTCTCTCTCACCCGTAAGATATTATCCCTTACACTTTTCTATCGCTACCATTTTTATCGCTGCTCTGATGAGTTGGCAAAATGCATTCCTCCCCCACTGCTTGGCCGCGTAACACTCACCAAGCGGCCTCATCTCACAGGTACTGTGTGTAGATCTGTAGTTCGAGGATAAGTTGGTGCAGCGACTGCTTCTTCCAATCTACCTCCAGACTCTTGAACTCTCTTCGTCCTTCTTTCTTTCCAATTTTTTTTTTACCTATCTTCCTTCAAAAAATGGTTCTATCGTCATCTCATGTCCTAATCCTCCATATCTCTAGTCCTTAGTACTTTGACTATATTTTCAGGCTGTCCTTTTCCTTTGTGTATCAGTACCTCATCTCCGCCTTGTCCATAAGCTTTTTCTCTTCGTCTTAATATTATCTTGTGCCCGGGCCTATACTGATGAGGGCAGCTATTTGCCTGTCCCGGAGTCGCATTCATAAAAAAAAAAAACAACGAAAATATATTTGAAGTAATATATATATATATATATATATATATATATATATATATATATATATATATATATATATATATATATATATATAATCCATGAAAAGCAACGATAATATAGAAATATCAATAACAACAACAAAAGAGACAATGAATAGAGAATGTGATACGCTTAATTTCAGTCAATAGATGTGCTGCCACATATGAATTCGTAAGCTGGTTATCAATATTATGGCTCCTTTCAGATTACAAAACCTCACAGTTTATACCACGGAAGTTGCTCTCTTAAGTAACTAAGAATATGTTCAACTTCACTAATTGCTCTGCTCGGAGCCATGAAGGACTACTGGAGATATATATATATATATATATATATATATATATATATATATATATATATATATATATATATATATATATATATATATATATATATATATATATATATATATATATATATATATATATATATATAGATAGATAGATAGATAGATAGATAGATAGATATATAGATAGATAGATAGATTGATAGTTAGATAGATAGAATTTGAAAATGATAGCCTAAGGAATTGATGCATAGATGGATGGATGCATGGGCAAAAATATATACAGACAGATAAATGGACCGTTTGACTGAAAGAGATAGATAGAGAAACCGAAAAATTGACAGACGAAAAGGGCCTAACAGAAAAAAGAGAGGGAAAGTTTATATCTCGTGAATCTTACATTATATTGTAGATAAACATGGAAATCTAGCAGCATGAAAATAAACTATTGCGGGTATTAATAGTGTTGCTATTATTAATAATTGCAGAGTAGTAGTAGTAGTAGTAGTAGTAGTAGTAGTAGTAGTAGTAGTAGTAGTAGTAGTAGTAGTAGTAGTAGTAGTAGTAGTAGTAGTAGTACCATGATATAAATGAACACTGAAATCAATTGAATTTTACAATAATAGAATCTTTGTATGAAAGACAGAGATCTTTAAAGTGATCACAGTGGACAAAAGTTTGATTAGAACAGGTTAAAATGCACTAGAGACTACAGTAACGTGCAAAATTACGCAGTAAACTACAGATATATATATATATATATATATATATATATATATATATATATATATATATATATATATATATATATATATATATATATATATATATATGAATAATTTTTACCCCGACCGGGACTCGAACCTAGGACTTATAATTACTAAGTCAAGGCGCTACCAACTACACACCACAAAAGGTTAAAAGGAATCCACCCTTATAGCTTATATCTGCTATACTTAGGAATGAACGCATTCTATCTGAATGCCACTATGTTCATATTACAGATTCCCCAACCTCACTCAAGGCTTCATTTTAGCATTTAATTCAATTCCCAATCTCATTCGGGTCTTACAATAACCAAGCACGCACATTACATATGTGAAAACATGAATAATTTTTTACTCCGACCGGGACTCGAACCTAGGACTTATAATTACTAAGTCAAGGCGCTACCAACTACACACCACAGAAGGTTAAAAGGAATCCACCCTTATAGCTTATATCTGCTATACTTAGGAATGAACGCATTCTATCTGAATGCCACTATGTTCATATTACAGATTCCCCAACCTCACTCGTGGCTTCATTTTGGCATTTAATTCAATTCCCAATCTCATTCGGGTCTTACAATAACCAAGCACGCACATTACATATGTGAAAACATGAATAATTTTTTACCCCGACCGGGACTCGAACCTAGGACTTATAATTATTAAGTCAAGGCGCTACCAACTACACACCACAGAAGGTTAAAAGGAATCCACCCTTATAGCTTATATCTGCTATACTTAGGAATGAACGCATTCTATCTGAATGCCACTATGTTCATATTGCAGATTCCCCAACCTCAATCGTGGCATCATTTTAGCATTTAATTCAATTCCCAATCTAATTCGGGTCTTACAATAACCAAGCACGCACATTACATATGTGAAAACATGAATAATTATTTACCCCGACCGGGACTCGAACCTAGGACTTATAATTACTAAGTCAAGGCGCTACCAACTACACAACACAGAAGGTTAAAAGGAATCCACCATTATAGCTTATATCTGCTATACTTAGGAATGAACGCATTCTATCTGAATGCCACTATGTTCATATTACAGATTCCCCAACCTCACTCGTGGCTTCATTTTAGCATTTAATTCAATTCCCAATCTCATTCAGGTCTTACAATAACCAAGCACGCACATTACATATGTGAAAACGTGAATAATTTTTTACCAAGACCGGGCCTCGAACCTAGGACTTATGATTACTAAGTCAAGGCGCTACCAACTACACACCACAGAAGGTTAAAAGGAATCCAACCTTATAGCTTATATCTGCTATACTTACGAATGAATGCATTCTATCTGAATGCCACTATGTTCATATTACAGATTCCCCAACCTCACTCGTGGCTTCATTTTAGCATTTAATTCATTTCCCAAGCTCATTCGGGTTTTACAATAACCAAGCATGCACATTACATATGTGAAAACATGAATAATTTTTTACCCCGACCAGGACTCGAACCTAGGACTTATATGAACATAGGCATTCAGATAGAATGCGTTCATTCCTAAGTATAACAGATATAAGCTAGTACAGTGGTAACGCGCTGGCTTCGCATTCATGAGGTCGAAAGATCGGTTCCCGTCCAAGACCGAGAGTTTAAGCTGTTTACTGGCAGGAACTGCTGTGGGTGGACACCACAGTGGGGGGTTGGGGCTTACCCTGGCTGACGAATACCCATTGTATTAAATGGAAATAAAGTATTATATATTATTATTATTATTATTATTATTATTATTATTATTCTGTGGTGTGTAGTTGGTAGCGCCTTGACTTAGTAATTATATGTCCTAGGTTCGAGTCCTGGTCGGGGTAAAAAAAAATTTATTCATGTTTTCACATATGTAATGTGCGTGCTTGGTTATTGTAAGACCCGAATGAGATTGGGAATTGAATTAAATGCTAAAATGAAGCCACGAGTGAGGTTGGGGAATCTGTAATATGAACATATTGGCATTCAGATAGAGTGCGTTCATTCCTAAGTATAGCAGATATAAGCTATAAGGGTGGATTCCTTTTAACCTTCTGTGGTGTGTAGTTGGTAGCGCCTTGACATAGTAATTATAAGTCCTAGGTTCGAGTCCCGTTCGGGGTAAAAAATTATTCATGTTTTCACATATGTAATGTGCGTGCTTGGTTATTGTAAGACCCGAATGAGATTGGGAATTGAATTAACTGCTAAAATGAAGCCACGAGTGAGGTTGGGGAATCTTTAATATGAACATAGTGGCATTCAGATAGAATGCGTTCATTCCTAAGTATAGCAGATATAAGCTATAAGGGTGGATTCCTTTAAACCTTCTGTGGTGTGTAGTTGGTAGCGCCTTGATTTAGTAATTATAAGTCCTAGGTTCGAGTCCCGGTCGGGGTAAAAAATTATTCCTGTTTTCACATATGTAAGCTTGGTTATTGTCAGACCCGAATGAGATTGTTAATTGAATTAAATGCTAAAATGAAGCCACGAGTGAGGTTGGGGAATCTGTAATATGAACATAGTGGTATTCAGATAGAATGCGTTCATTGCCAAGTATAGCAGATATAAGCTATAAGGTTGGATTCCTTCTAATCTTCTGTGGTGTGTAGTTGGTAGCACCTTGACTTAGTAATTATAAGTCCTAGGTTCGAGTACCGGTCGGGGTAAAAAAAAATTATTCATGTTTTCACATATGTAATGTGCGTGCTTGGTTATTGTAAGACCCGAATGAGATTGGGAATTGAATGAAATGCTAAAATGAAGCCACAAGTGAGGTTGGGGAATCTGTAATATGAACATAGTGGCATTCAGATATAATGCGTTCATTCCTAAGTATAGCAGATATAAGCTATAAGGGTGGATTCCTTTTAACCTTCTGTGTTGTGTAGTTGGTAGCGCCTTGATTAGTAATTATAAGTCCTAGGTTCGAGTCCCGGTCGGGGTAAAAAATTATTCATGTTTTCACATATGTAATGTGCGTGCTTGGATGTATATATATATATGTATATATATATATATATATATATATATATATATATATATATATATATATATATATATATATATACATATATATATATATATATATATATATATATATATATATATATATATATATATATATATATATATATATATATATATATTTATATATATATATATATATATATATATATATATATATATATATATATATATATATATATATATATATATATATATATATATATATATATATATATATATATATATATATATATATATATATATATATATATATATATATATATATATATATATATATATAATATATATATATATATATATATATATATATATATATATATATATATATATATATAAATATATATATATATTTGGAAGCATATTTTAATGCCATTGAGGTTACAGTTATTATTCATATATGGGATTTACTCTTGAATATGATGATCACTTTTCCAAGCGGCATAAGTATTTGTAGCATATTTAGAATGTTGCACTTAGCTAAATAGTCAAAGGAATCAATTTTCCTGCACTTTGTTCCTGGTTTCCTTAATACCTCTTGAATAGTAATTTGACCTGTCCAAGGAATCATCAAAACTCTTCTCAGAAACAGTATTTCAGATTGCATTTTCTTATTTATGTTTTCGTGTACAGTCGTTGCTTCATATCGGCACATTGAAGGTGACTACACCAATCATTTCAACATCATGCAAAACACTCAATAAAAAATGGTGAAAGTGATCTTTAAAATATAATTCCTAGTTATCGTTAATTGGTTCCTATTTCATCTTAGTATGATATATGTCATAACCTATAAGGTGCATCTCACATGATAGAAACCTTTGCAGCGAAGCAATATGAGAAAATAAATTAAAGCATCACAAGTTATCCCCATTGCCTTGTTATTGTAGGAGTCAATTAACAAGTATTTGATTTGTACGTAAAAAAGGCAGTACAAGATTTTATACTTATTGCCTCGAATTCATTGAATATTCAATTATTTTTTGTGGCTTGTAATAAGACAGTAACCTCTGAAACAAAGGTTATGATATGTGAAAAGAAGATTTTAGAAAATCAGAATAGTCGAACATAGATTATACGCGAATGTAAATCATTCAAAAACTTGCCTTTCATTTTATTTACACATCTATATCTATATACTTGGCCCCTTTCATTTTTGGAATAGGGGTGGGTGAACCAAGAAACTCGTATTCACCACGATTCACACTTCCCTCAACCAGTCCTCTTAGCTCCTTGAGGATAAAAGGTTGATATTTACCCCCAACCACCCTGCTTGGGTCCCCCACAAGGTAGGCAGGCAAGGATATTCAACAGTGAGGCTCCACAGTTGCAGCTGATTTACCCGTACTGGTTCATCGCATGACAACTCCCCTCATATTCATCCATCACAGTTCACTGACTTAGCAGTGCGAGAAATTCTTTTAAGCCACGTCACTTATATATAATCTTCCTCAATGAATTCCCATCTCTTGTACGTTTTCTTCCCTGCCCCACTGTCATTCCACATGCATCCAATGGCCTTTTCACGCCATCCATCCATCTCATTCTAGGTCTTCCCCTAGGCCATATTCCAACCACTTCTCCACTACACACTCTCTTTGCTAGTCGCTCATCACTCATCCTCTCCATGTGTCCACACCATTTCAATACTCTTTAATCTAACATATCCAACGGCTTTCTTTCAATACCCGTTCTCTGTCTGACCTCATCATTTCTTAATGTATTTATTCTAGATTCCCTAATCATGCTTCTTAAACATTTCATCTGGATAACATTTAACATGTTCTTTTCCAATCTCTTGCATTCCAAATACCTGCTCCACACAATGATGTCGGTACAGTCACTTCTTCTTATATCCTCCTCTTTGCAGTCATTTTTTTTCTCATCACACTTCTTCAACCCACCAAGACATTTAGTTGATTCCTTAGCTCTGTGACTTTCCTCCGCATCAACTCGTCCATTCCTTGCAACATACGACCCTAGAAACATAAAACTTTCAACGTCTTCAAACAACTCTCCAGTCATCCCTAAATTCAATCAACAAGCATTAGCACTCCTCGTGCATCTTAAGACTTTACTTTTACCAATATTCACCAGAAATCTCCTTCTTTCACACACCCTAAAAGACTCAGTCACCAAATGATTCAGATCATTCTCAGTATCACCCACCAGTGCTGCGTCAAACCTCAAATAGCAATTGATTCACTTTACACAACCTTCTATGATCATCCCCTAATTTCAAACCACTGTTTAATAATCTTTCATTTACTTCCCCTATGAATCCATTCATATACACATTAAACAACTATGGCAACATTATGCAATTTTGATGTAACCTTAGATTTACCTGAAACAAATCACAAATACCTTTCCTGTCTCACACATGCTCCTTTTTCATGGAAAAAATCTTGATCGCATTCAACAAACTTCAGCTATTCCAAACAGTTGCAACCCACTCCCCAGTAACTCTCAGTCAACTTAAAAACTTCTCACACACCAGTCTTACCACAAACCCTTGAGTCACACATCCTCTTTGTCACCTAAATCCACACTGTTCTTCCACAATCAGTCTTTCAGTACCCTTCCTAATTCTCTCAATTTACACTCTTTCCAACTACAATCAAGAAACTAATTACTATAAAGCTACTACAGTTATACTAATCTCCTTTCCTTTTATAAAGTGGAAGTATAAATGCAGTCCTTCAGTCAACAGGAATCCTCACGTTCCTGAAGCATACATTCAGTAACCTAACTAACCATTCCACTAATACCTTCCTACCTTTTGAAGAGCATTCTACGTCATGCCCATATACCCCTGGTGCTTTACCTGCTTTCATTGCTATCAATGATAAATATAACTCCTGTTTTTAATACTGTTCTATAGTTCTCGTATCCAACTATTGGCATTCTGCATCCCACAACAACAATCTCTGCCACTCTGTCATCTTCCTCACCTAGTAGTTCCTTCAAATACTTAGCCCATCTCCCATTCACCTTTATTTCGTCTACTAAAAATTGCCCATCTGCTCCTTTCACTCTCTCCTCCTTACAAGATTCACATTTTTGCACTATTAACCTTCCATAAAATATTTTTATTCCTTTCAAAATTCTCAGACAAGCATCTAATCCACCTCACATCCGCTGTATTCTTTGTCCCCCTCACCCACACATCGCTAACTTTTTTTCACTATACCTTTTACATGCCTCCACATTGCTATTTGCAACCATACCTAAAATGACTGCTTCTTTTCATCCACTACTGCACTCACCTACTCATTCCATCATCCACTGCCTTTCATTTTACTTCCACCTCTTAGTCTCATTTTACTTACTGTCCATGTACCTTTCATACCTTCCTCCTTAACACAAATCCATTTTTATTCTAATTCCTCCTTCACTTTCTCTTTCACAATATTCTACACATTCCTCAGATTGGCCTTCTGCTCACATTCTTTCTCTTTCTTATTCAGTTCATTCACTGTTAGCGCCTCTCAACCTCTCTTTCTTGTCCTCTTCTCCCACTTTTCTCCCACTCTCACTTTACTTTTCATTAAATAATGATCAGATTATCCAGCACTAACTCCTCTTAGCACATTCCTGTCCACAACAACATGATCCATGAATACTTTATTATCTACTCTACCATTACCTACTCTGACCCATGCATACTTGTGCAGCTCCTTCTTTTTAGATACAGTATTGACACTCAAAATATATCTCTAAATACACATTTCTATCATTTCTCTCCACTCTTATTCTTATCAGGTACGCCATACTAACCAGTTACACCATCCACTGGTTCATATCCTACTCTAGCACTCATATCTCCCATTAACGCCACATTCACGTTCATTCCCAAGTTTTCAACACACTTGATCAATTTCATCCAAAATTATTCTCTTTTGCCTCACATCTTTCACTGCCAGGGCCATAGGTGTTCACTAACGCCCGAACCTAGCATCCCAATCTAATTTTAGCCGCTATGATCGGAGATGATACTTCCTTCCATTCCATCACACACTTACTTATCTCTTCACTTACCAACAGAGCCACTCCCTCTCTTCCTCGCCCTCTCTCAACTCCAGACATCCTACCTACTAAACTCTCAAATGTCACCTCACCATTCCTTTTCAACTTGGTTTTGCTCAGTGCAAGCGTATCCATCTTTCTCTTCACTAGCATAATTCCTATCTCCTCTTTCCTTTTACTTAAATCACAACCACGCACATTTAGAGACTCAATTACTAGGGTTCTGGTTGGATCTCTCCTGCAAATACCCTCGCGTTTCTTGGCTTCTTGTAGGAAGAAAAATATATCTGCACATAGTTCACGTATTTCTATTGAAACAAAACAAGATATGAACCCAGTTATATACAACAACCCTCAAATTAGAATCATTTGAAAAGTACTTGTCCATATTTATTGAGAATAACTTATTTTCCTGCTAGTAAATAACTTATGGCATAAAAAATGGAAGCAAAATAAGTTATTAATATAGTAGTTCTTAAATTGTTTAAATTGTATACTACCACTTTCAGCAAAGGTGGCAAAGCGGCTACAGCAAAGAGGAAGACAGAGAACATTTGTCTAACTAATGATACTTAAATCTCAGAATTTTGCAAATGGAAGCTGTGAAAGGGTCAGCAATTACACTTAATGCCTAAATCTGCATTCTCAGCTAGGCTGTAAGTCTCTCTGGGTTGGTGTTTTTCACTGATGTTACATGAACCTAATGAGTGAGACAAACCTACAATTTTTTTGGACACTAACGCCTCTCCTAAACACGAATATAGTATGCATAGGTGCAATCTGACTCTTTCTGTGACCAATTACAATTACGACTGTACGCAAAAATTTCAATGATTTCTGTCAACTGTACCCCTCAAAACCATTGCTTCAGCTCCAAATCTGCAAAATTTTTACCTCTACGCCTCCTCCTCCTCTTTATACTTGGATATTATCTTCCGTCAGAGCCATTGGAAGGGATAATCTTCTATGGTTGCCAGAACTTGGCTCAGACAGAAGTCTATATACACGATAATATTATATATCATCAATCTGGAGAGAGAGAGAGGAGAGAGAGAGAGGAGAGAGAGAGAGAGAGAGAGAGAGAGGAGAGAGAGAGAGAGAGAGAGAGAGAGGAGAGAGAGGGAGGAGAGAGAGAGAGAGAGAGGAGGAGAGGAGAGGAGAGAGAGGGATAAAAATTCCTGGCATCTCTCCATATTCTTGAATTCCGGCAATAACAAACGTAATGTACCTTGAGGATTATTCAGTGTCTCGTTATTTATGTTAAAAAAAGAACGAATATTATGAGCTCTTTCGTTCGTCTAAAAAAGCAAAAAAATATAAATAGTGCAAAAATGCATAAACTAAGTAATGTTAAAAAATAATTTCTAAAAAGAAATCATCAAAGGCGCATTTAGCAATAAAGCGTACTCAATACCACCCTTATCATACCTAACGAAGAAAACTTCTGGGCTACCTGTATTGCAAACTAAATATCGAGTTTTCTTTTCATGCTAGATGAAAAAGGCTGTTGAAAAAAAAAATAAATAAAAAGGCACATGATAGCATAAAACATTATTTTTCTCCTGAGGAAAAATTGTCCGGACTTTAACACAGATAAAACAAAAGGTAAAATAGATATATTGATCAACTTGATTATAACTAGAATTGCATATCATCGATATTACACTTGAATATCAATGGTAGTTATAACAGCATTGTTACACAGATATCTGTGTAAACTTTAACTGATAATTGATATAGGAAATTATATTACCAGCAGAGGCACCAGCCTCCAGTTGCAATAATACTGCAGAAGAATCTTTTGGGCTTAAATAGGACTGTCAAGGACAGTTCGATGTTAAGACTTCCTTTGGTTACGGTGCTTTTTTCTATGTCTACATCAGCACCGAATATTCTTGGATATTCGTTACACAACTCTTAGTAACCCTTCACATCTGACAAGTCACGACACTCCTTATATCAGTTTCATTTTAATTTCTTGTTTTCCTCGTGGCCGTGCCCGATGAGGGCAAATTTAATTTTTCTGGCCCATCCTGGTGTCACAATCATAAAAAAGAAAGAAAAAAAGAATATGGGAAATTTCAGCTCGCATAATAGTATTCTCCCATTAATGTCTTCGGAAATATATTTCACTAGACACACACATAGATATTGTGGATAAGGCCCTGAAAAAATTTGCAATGTTTAACTGATAAACCGCATGATTTGCCGGCATATAATAATTACATCAATTGCGCAATTGGTGAAGGGAAAATCAATCGCCCTTCTTCATATTTAGCTAAATTATTGCCCATATACAAACTTTGTGTTTGAATAGGGGACAAATTAAAGACTGATGTATAATAATTAATTTCACGTCAAGCTTGTTGACACAGTGGTACATGACAATAGCCTAGGGGGGTAGAGAAAAAAAATAATAACAAATTAATATGGTGCAATAACGTAATGCTGACAAAAATAGAGAATCTTTTATGCCTCAAAAATCGCAAATTGCACATAAACTTTTGCTAGGAGGATACAGAAAATAATAGTACAGAATAATATATTACATTAAAGTAATGTTGAAGAAATCGAAATTTTATCAGGCCTTCAGTATTTAGTTTGAAAACCTCTAGCCTCTCTTACAGCCTGCAATCTTTACGGGTATGATCAGAGAAGCAACTCAAAGCGCTCAGTATCTAACTCAAGATACTCCAACACAAGTTGCATATATCTCTCAAGCTTCAGTCTGGAATACCGATCAACGTCACTTTCTTGAACCGACCATCTTGGCCTCCACTCTGTCTTCCAAGATTGCTCCAATGTGTTCGGCGAAGTTGGGGTCAGGTAGGCCATTCAGTTCCATCGAAAAGTTTAATCAAAGAGTCCTTCATCTTATACTGATTCAATTACGATATACACGAGCACTGTCGTGGAGGAAACGCTCTTAATAAGAATTAATTGTGTTTGTTGACTTCTCCGAGATTAGAATCACCCTTTTCTCCAAATTCTTTTATAGAAAGTAATCTCTCACCAAAGTCAGTCCCTTACTATTGATTAAACACGAGGTGCATAAAGGTGGCGTACAAAAGAATCCCGCTGCAACTTGGAGCCCGACATATTTATTTTATGTATATATATATATATATATATATATATATATATATATATATATATATATATATATATATATATATATATATATATATATATATATATATATATATATATTATATATATATATATATATATATATATATATATATATATATATATATATATATATATATATATATATATATATATATATATATATATATATATATACATATATATATATATATATATATATATATATATATATATATATATATATATATATATATATATATATATATATATATATATATATATATATATATATATATATATATATATATATATATATATATATATATATATATATATATATGTGTGTGTACACACACAAAGACACACACACACACACGGCGGGCAATAGAACACACACAATCAGTATCTCTCGAATTTTCCCTTGTGTTTTTAAGTGACCAAGACTAAAGTATAAAACTAAAGAAAACTTCCCTGTATAAGAGATTCTGCAGAGTATTGTGTGTAATAAAAATATATTTGTAGGTAACGAGACAATAATAAAGGAAAAAATTGAGAACTCTTTTGAGAGGAAACCATCACATCACATTACCTAATTTTTTGTTTAAATTGGGGAGAGCTCTTACAGCTATTTGCCTGATCCTGTGGTTCCATATATTGCTAAAATCAATACCCTACCCATTTATATTAACTTGATAGTTTGATACACAAAATAATTGAATAATTAAATAGATACAAAAAATACACCTGTAAACAATACTGATTTAAGTTACCAAGTAGCACTTCTACCAAAACTCTAGTTTTTGGGTGTCTAAATGTGCGTGGTTGTAGTACGATAGAGAGCAAAAGATGTGAGATTGGATATATGTTTGGTAGGAGGAGGATGGATGTGTTGGCATTGTGTGAGACGAAGAGGAAAGGAAAAGGAGAAGTGGCATTTGGTGATGTGACAGGTAGGGTGTCTTAGGTTGAAAGGGGGAGAACGCGAAAATGTGTGGCATTATTGCTGAGTGAATGGATGGTAAATAAGGTAGTGGAATAGGAAGAAGTGTCATCTAGGCTTATGCGGGTGAGGGCTAGGATAGGTAGGGAATGTTGGGCTTTTGTTAGTGCGTATGGGCCCGGATGTGAGAGAAGTGAGGAAGAGCGGGATGAATTTTGGAATGAGTTAACTAGGTGTGTGGATGGTCTGAGTAGAAGGAACTATGTAGTTGTGTTGGGTGACTTGAATGCCAGAGTGGGTGATGGAGAGGTAGAAGGTGTTGTAGGAAGTAAGGGGTACCAGGTGGGAATGAGAGTGGCGAGAGACTGTTAGATATATGTGTGGAGCAAGAGTTGGTGATAGATAATAGTTTCTTCAAGAAGAAGTTAATAAATAAGTATACATGGATGAGAGTGGCAAATGGAAGAGTGAAGAAAGAACATTGATGGGTTGTGTGTTGCTAACAAAGAGCATGATTGGTAGAGTGAAAGATGTGAAAACATTTAGGGGTGTGTCTGCTGGGATGTCTGATCATTTTTTGGTTGAAGCAAAAGAGGTAGTGGCAAAAGAGTGGAGAAATAGAGTGAGGGGATGTAGAAGGGAAATGGTGAAGGTGGAAGAGTTGAAAAAGCCAGAGAAGAGACAGGAATATCAGAACAGGTTGAAAGTGGCATATGACAGGGTGAAAGAAAGAGGAGTTGGGGAGTTAGAGGAGGAATTGGTGTTGATGAAAGCATGTTTTGTGGTGCATGCAAGTGATGTGTGCAGAAAGAGGTTTGTTGGAGGCGGAATGAGGAGGAGCAGCGAGTGGTGGAATGAAGGGGTGAAAATGAAGGTGGAAGAGAAAAACACGGCTTCTGAGGAATGGTTGCAGTGTAACAGTAGGGAGTAGTATGAAAGATATAGGAAGAACAATGTCGATACCAAGCTGAAGGTAGAGGAAGAGAAGAGGTTGGCAAATGTTAGATGGGGACAGGATTTTAGTAGGTCATATGAGGAGAATTAAAAAAAGTTTGGAAAGAAGTGAAGAGAGTAAAGAAGGGCGGATGGAGGATGTAAAAGACAGTGAAAGATGTGAATTGACACATGTTAAGAGGGAACGATGCAAGGAAAAGATGGGCAGAATATTTTGAGTGCTAGATGAATGTTGAGGAAAATAGAGAGGCAGCTATAGTAGAAGTGGAAGGTGTTCAAGTGCCAGAAATGGGAGATGAAAATGAGAGAGAGATTACAAGAGAGGAGGTGAAAAGAGCATTGTATGAAGCAAAAGCAGGTAAAGCACCTGGAATGGATGGTGTGAGAGTGGAGATGTTGAAAAAAGGGGGTGTGACTGCATTGGAATGGTTAGTGAGAGTGTTTATTATATGCTTTATGTTGTCAATGGTGCCCATGGAATGGATGCTTGCTTGTATAGTGCCCCTATACAAAGGTAAGGGAGATGTGTATGAATGCAGTAATTCTAGGGGTATAAGTATGTTGAGTGTGGTAGGAAAAGTGTATGGATGGATATTGATTAATAGGATTAGGGATAAGACAGAAAATGTGATCGTGGAAGTGCAGAGTGGTTTTGGGAGAGGTAGACGTTGTATAGATCAGATTTTTATAGTTAGGCAGTTATGTGAGATATATTTAGCAAAGGGTAAGGATGTGCATTTTGCATTTTTGGATCTGGAGAAAGCGTACGATAGAGTTGCTAGAGAGGCAATGTAGAATGTTATGAGGTTATGCGTTTGCATGAGGGCAGTAGAGCTTGTATTAGGGTAGGGAATGAAGTGAGTGAGTGGTTTCCCGTGAGTGAGGGACTGAGACAGGGCTGTGTGATATCACTATGACTATTCAATTTGTACACTGATGGAGTTATAAGAGAGGTGAATGAGCGAGTGCTTGATCGAGGTTTGAGAATGGTAGATTGGGATGATAACGAGCGGGAGCTGAATCAGTTGCTGTTTGCAGATGATACTGTGGTGGTGGCAGAATCAAAGGAGAAGCTGTGTTAATTAGTGTCAGAATTTGGAATAGTGTGTGAGAGAAGGAAGTTGCGAGTGAATGTGGGAAAGAATAAGGTTATGTGGTGTACAAGAAATGAGGATGGTGCTGGATTGAATGTTATGTTAAATGGAGAGACACTTGAGGAAGTTGATCAGTTTAAGTATTTAGGCTCGGTTATAGCTGCAAATGGTGGAGTGGAAGCAGATGTGTGTCACAGAGTGAATGAAGGATGTAAAGTGTTGGGCGCGTTGAAAGGAGTGATGAAGAATAGAGGGCTGGATATGAAAGTTAAAGTTTTGCATGAGAAAGTGGTTGTGCCACTGTGATGTATGGATCAGAGTTATTGGGCATGAAAGTAAGTGAGAGAAAGAAACTAAATTAGTTTGAGATGAAATACCTGAGGAGTATGATTGATGTACCTCGGTTGGATAGGGTTAGGAATGAAGTGGTGAGAGCAAGAACGGGTGTGAGGAGAGAATTTGAAGCCAGAGTAGATATGAATCTTCTGAGATGGTTTGGCCATATCGAAAAGATGGATGATTAAAAACTGTTGAAAAAGATGATGAATGCGAGAGTTGATGGCAGAAATGCTAGATGGAGGCCTAGGTTTGGATGGATGGATGGAGTAAGGAGAGCCTTGAATGATAGAAAGATGGATTTGATGAATGCGAGAGGTGATGGGAGAAATGCTAGAGGGAGGCCTAGGTTTGGGTGGATGGATGGAGTAAGGAGAGCCCTGAATGATAGGAGGATGGATGCGCTGGAAGCAAATGAGCGTGCTAGGAATAGGAATAAGTGGAGAGCGATTGTGACGCAGCTCTGATGGGCATCTGCTGTTACCACAGTGCGGGATCTTACAGAGGTAGCCCTGTGGTAGGGGCAGTAGGGGAATTGGCATTTATGAAGCGACACAGGTTGTGGAAGAGCCGGGAAGATGGGCTTTGGGATTCCAGCAGTGCCATCGGAACGATTGCTACCTCCCTCGTCATTGCCCGTAGGGCAAAGTAATCCCATTATTGTTTCTTATTTTTTATGTCGGCTACCCCCCATTTAAAGAGGGAGACAACCAAGGTAGATAGATAGATAGATAAATTGAGTTAGATTTAAAGTCTGATCATGTGATAACATACCTTGGTTAGCAAGTTATTGATATCTTTTTTCTTTTGAATGAGCAGTTTATCACTTAAGAACTCTATATAGCAGAATCAGGTGGGTGTCTTATCAGATACAAATTCAAATTTTCCTTCAAGTGGACTTTTGTTTCACATTTTTTTCCCTCAAATTACCAAAGTCAAATCTTAGGTTAGGATGTGTTACCAGAAAGGAGATGAGTTGAGTAACTAAATAGTACTCATATGAAGATATAGAAATTCTGTGTGAAGCTTTAATGGAAGTTTTTCTCTCTTTTTTTTTCTTGTTCTCTTTATATTCTGTGAAAGGGAAAACATCAAAATGAGGCCATCTCTCCCAAACCTCTCCCCAACCAATGGTCGGGGAGGGGAGGTAGAGGATCTTTGGGGGATGTAGCAGCAAGAGGAGTGACTGTTAGGAGATTAAAAATGAAAGTCAAGGAATTAGAGACAATGGTTATAAACCTTGAGGATAAAAGTTGGAATATGGATAGAGAAATGAAAGAAAATATAACACTCAGAGAGGAAATAAGATGTTTGGAGGAAGCAAATAAAGCACAAGGGCAAAAAAAAAATGGAAAAACGAATAAAGAAGTTGGAAGTGGAAAAGAGTGAACTAGAAACCAGTATTTCTAAATAAGGAGATAACAAGACCAAGCTGAATGACAACCTGAATGAATTAAATGTTAGTTCACTGGTCTCTTCTTAGAGAAACGAGATTGCAGCTTGGAATGTCCAGATTAAGGAAAACATCAAACAGCTTAGAAAAGAGCTTCAGGAGCTGAATATGTAACATGATGCCATGAAAGCTTCCTTTGCTGATGCACTAAAGGGGAATGTGGTAGTAAAAGAGGCTGTGAAGGTGGTGGCACTGGGAAACATACAAATAGTTAATTATAAAGAATGTCTTCAGCATTTGCCAAGAATGTCTTCATTGAGACAGGTTAGTTTTACTCAAGTGTCCTGTGTGGCGGGCATAATATCAAAGAATAGCCTCACCGTATTCCCTGCGTGTCGTAAAAGGCGACTGAAAGTGGACGGGGTGGGAGGACTGGGAATCCCCCCCTTTGTATAATTCTCCTGTGAGGCTCATAGAAGAGGGAGAGTAGAGGGACTGCTCCCATACTGTGTCTTCTTTGATGTCGGCTACCCCATTACCAACTTTTAAGGGAAACAGCCTTGGTATGTGTGTGTGTGTGTGTGTGTGTATAAAGAGACAGTAATAGAGAAACTGAAAGACGTTGGGATGGAAAGGCCAAATCCACTGATTAAACAGGCACTTGATACAGAGGAGAAAGTGGTAATCTCAGGCAAAAGCGAATCACAGGAGCCAACATGGCAGGGGAGACTTGAACAAATAAAGCTAGGGCTGTAGACCAGATAAGAAAACTTAGAGTAGCCTGTGGTCCTGAGGATATTGTAAGCATTTAGCAACTAGGTAAATATTCTATGGAGAGCAAGCTGAGACCAAAAAATAGTAACCTTTGATAGAGGGGACACATGTAGAGAAATATTTATGAGGAAAAAGTTCTAAAGACCTTCAAGAATTCAGAAAAGTGTTCATTAGATGATACATGACACAGGAAGAAATGGGAAGATCAAAAACTTGTTGCAAGAGGCTACAAGGTTAAATAAGGAAAGAATTGAAGAAGATAAGAAAAATTTTCATTTCAGTGTTCTTCCTGACAAAGGGGAGATAAAGAAGATAATGACAGGAGATTGGGGGATGGGGCCTCATTAAGATTGTTATACACAAATGCTGATGAATTAGCTGGTAAGGCAGTAAAATTAAAAGATAGGATTCACAACAGTAAGGGAGATATAGTAGCAGTTACAGAGACTAAGTTGAGTAATGACATAAACAGTGTCACAGTTTTTCCTAAGGGCTTCAGAATCTTAAGGGTTGAAAGTTCTGAGAGGACTTGTGGAGGGATAGCACTGCTCATAAATGAAAGGACTCATGTTGAAGAGATAAACTTTGCTATAGAAAGTGAGCTCAAGGAATTTCTTGTTGCTCGCATAAATACTGGATCAGAGAGCATTATAATAACTGCTGCATATAACCCCTCAAGGAACCACATAGGCTAGAAGTTTATGAGGAAAGTCATATAGTTACTATTGAAGTCATAAACTCAGTTGTTAAAGTGGCATGGGAAAGAATATGTAGGATTTTGTTATGGAAGATTTTAATCATAAAGAGATAGATTGGATAAATCTTGACCCACACAGTGGTGAGGACTCATTCAGGGTAAGATTCTTATATTGCACAAGAAGGAATTTCCTACACCAACATGTACTGGAACCAACGAGGGCCAGGGGTGGGGATGAGCCATGACTACTTGGTCTAATATTCACAGATAACGTGCTGGATATTGAAAAAATTGAGTATGAACCACCAATTAGAAAGAGTAACCACTGTGTGTTGTTGTATATTTTTGAAGATGTTCTGCTTGAGAGTTGAAGATGTTCTGCCTGAGAGTAGAGGCACTGAGGACACGAGGAGGAACTATCTGAAAGGTGATTACATCAAAATGAATGAGCTTTTTGCAGTTATTGACTGGAGGACCTTATTTAAAAACAAATCTGTACAAGATATGTACAACATATTTTTTGAGAAATATGGGAAGATAGTACATTGCTACATACCTGTCACCAAAGGAGGTGTAATTCATGCCAGAGAGAAATGGTTCGAAAATGAGTGTAAAAGAGCTAAGAAGTGAAGAGACAGCTGCTGGAAAAGGTATATGAAAGAGCTATAAAAGAGTAAGAAATAATAACCTAAGTAAAAGAATAGAGGTAGAGATAGACTATGAAAGGGACATCACCAGGAAGGCTAAAGGATATCCCAAGCTTCTCCATAGCTTTATCAGAGGAAAACTGAAGGTAAAGGAACAGGTTTTAAAGATTAAGAGAGCGGATAGAAGCATCACTGAGACGGATGAAGAGATCTGCAAATAATTGAACAAGGAGTTTCAATCAGTACTTACGGTAGAAAATACCCCACCCCCTTCAGATTGCAGAGATAGCAGCTCATGGGTCGGTGTTAGAGAACATTATCCTTTCAGCCACAGAGGTATGCAAGGCGCTGATGGAGTTAAATGTCCATAAAGTTACAGGTCCTGATGATATATCCCTTCATGTACTCAAAATATGAGCAGACTCAATATCAGTGGCACTAAGTATCATATTTAAAAAGTCGCAGGAGTCAGGGGAGATATGAAGATGCTGGAAACAAACAAACATGATACCTATCTTCAAAGAGGGGATGGAGGGATATGGCTTTAAACTATAGGCCTAATTCCTTGACCAGCATAGTTTGCAAAGTTATGGAGAAACTACTGAGGAAACATATCTCTCTTCACTTGAAATCCTTCAACTTTTTTGTAAAAGAGACAACATGCCTTCAGAGAAGGTTGATCAACAGTAACAAACTTATTAGAA
>JAXCGZ010003868.1:117500-122500 GCA_037179515.1 Halocaridina rubra
TATATGATGGTCAAATCTTGTTTTAAATTCATAAAATATTTCGACTTATGTACCTTTGCTTGATGCATTGGGATGTGATTGTCAGTGAGTGGCAAGGATTTACAGAAACAACATAAATGAATACCGGAAAATTTCGTGAATATAAAAAAAATCTGGAACGGATGTTAAAAGTAAACTTATTAGTATTATTTAGCATATTCAGTGGAAAGGAATAGCTTTCCGTTAATTAATATTAATAGAGTACTCCTTCTACATGAAAAGAAAACTTCTCTCATACTGATATTAGCAAAAACATATCAGGGCACTCAGGCTTTTTCTAAAAATTTGTTCAAAGACATTCGCAGAATCATCAAATATTCATTCATTTCTTTTTTATATTGAACTGCATTCTATGGTGCATGTATGCAGAGGTAATGTAATATATATATATATATATATATATATATATATATATATATATATATATATATATATATATATATATATATATATATATATATATATATATATATATATATATATATATATATTACATTACCTCTGCATACATGCACCATAGAATGCAGTTTAATGTAAAAAAGAAATAAATGAATATTTGATGATTCTGCGAATGTCTTTGAATAAATTTTTAGAAAAAGGCTTAGTGCCCTGATATGTTTATGCTAATATCAGTATGAGAGACGTTTTCTTATCATGTTGAAGGAGTACTCTATTAATATTAATTAACGGAACGCTTGATGAACTTACCGGCTAGAAAGCTATTCCTTTCCACTGAATATGCTAAATAATACTAATAAGTTTACTTTTAACATCCGTTTCAGATTTTTTTTATATTCGCTAAATATATATATATATATATATATATATATATATATATATATATATATATATATATATATATATATATATATATATATATATATATATATATATATATATATATATATATATATATATATATATATATATATATATATATATATATATATATATATATATATATATATATATATATATATATATATATATATATATATATATATATATATATATATATATATATATATATATATATATATATATATATATATATATATATATATATATATATATATATATGTATGTATATATATATATGTATATATATATATATATATATATATATATATATATATATATATATATATATATATATATATATATATATATATATATATATATATATATATATATATATATATATATATATATATATATATATATATATATATATATATATATATATATATATATATGCATAATTTTTTTTTTATTTTACCCCGATAGGGACTTGAACCTAGGACTTATAATTACTAAGTCAAGGCGATACCAACTACACCACAGAAGGTTAAAAGGAATCAGACCTTATAGCTTATATCTGCTATACTTAGGAATGAACGCATTCTATCTGAATGCCACTATGTTCATATTACAGATTCCCCAACCTCGCTCGTAGCTTCATGTTTGCATTTAATTCAACTCCCAATATCATCGGGCCCAACAATAATCAAAAAGGCACATTACATATGTGAAAACATAAATAATCTTTTACCCCAACCGGGACTTGAACCTAGGACTTATAATTACTAAATCAAGGCGATACCAACTACACCACAGAAGGTTAAAAGGAATCAGACCTTATAGCTTATATCTGCTATACTTAGGAATGAACGCATTCTATCTGAATGCCACTATGTTCTTATTACAGATTCCCCAACCTCACTCGTGGCTTCATTTTCTCATTTAATTCAACTCCCAATCTCATTCGGGCCAAACAATAACCAAATAAGCACATTACATATGTGAAAACATGAATAATTTTTACCCCGACTGTGACTTGAGCCTAGGACTTATAATTACTAAGTCAAGGCGATACCAACTACACCAGAGAAGGTTAAAAGGAATCAGACCTTATAGCTTATATCTGCTATACTTAGGAATGAACGTATTCTATCTGAATGCCACTATGTTCATATTACAGATTCTCCAACCTCACTTGTGGCTTCATTTTCGCATTTTATTCAACTCCTAATCTAATTCGGGATCAACAATGACCAAATAAGCACATTACATATATGAAAACATGAATCATTTTTTACCCCGACCGGGACTTGAACCTAGGACTTATAATTACAAAGTCAAGGAGCTACCAACTACACCAGAGAAGGTTAAAAGGAATCAAACCTTATAGCTTATATCTGCTATACTTAGGAATGAACACATTCTATCTGAATGCCACAATGTTTATATTACAGGTTTCCCAACCTCACTCGTGGCTTCATTTTAGCATTTACTTCAACTCCAAAGCTCATTAGGGCCCAACAATAATCAAATAAGCACATTACTTATGTGAAAACATATGTACTAGCCAGGAGGCTATTTATAAAATAATTTAAGAAATGAAAATATAGATATATAAGTAGAAAATAAATAAATAATAAATGCATAGAACAGTTTTTCCTTATTTGAATAAGAATGAATCTCATATAAAAAAAAAATCTACCCTTCCCCGTTAAAAATGACACTTCTTATCTCTTGGCAACACTTTGTAGACTCCCCAAACACTAATGAGAGTCCAAACAAAATAAAAATATTTTTAATTCTGACTAATTACGTGTGAGAATGCGTTCAGTTAGGGAGATAATAATGAGTGACGGATTACCAATTATGCATTGAAGTATTCATGGATCGAAGAATGAGATATGTGAATCGAAGAGGTACAGATGGAGAAGATGCATATATATTATTTGCTCATTAATAAATTTATAAACCTTGGCACAAAATTGTTATTTTCTAATTGACATTCATAGCTCAGCTCTAAGATATTATCTTGATTATAAAAAAAAACGAAGGGATATATATATATATATATATATATATATATATATATATATATATATATATATATATATATATATATATATATATATATATATATATATATATATATATATATATATATATATATATATATATATATATATATATATATATATATATATATATGCCCTGACGAATCTATAGTTTGATCTCCCACTGACAAGCCCACCCTCTTTGGCTCTCATTTTTCTGCCAACTATTCCGTAAGCAATTTCAGCGCACATGACATTCATACTTTACCCCTCTCTAGCCCTATGCTCTCCATTATTCTTTTTTCACGCAACATCCATATGGCTCTTCTTATTTTGAATAAGGCATCCGGACCTGATGGTACCCCTGCAAGGTTCCTTAAGGACTTTACAGATGATCTGGCTACCCTGCTTTGCCGAATTTTTCCCCTCATTCTCTCATAAAGTATCTATCCTTCTTCTTGAAAGCATGCTCCAGTTCAACCTGTTCCTAAGAAGGGTGACCACTCTGTTTCTTCAAACTACTGAGCTATTACCCAAACTTCAGCTACTTTTAAAGTATTTGAAGGCTTGCTCATTGTTCACTTCTTGTAACATCTTGAATCTAACTCGCTTAAATGTGATCACCAATACGGTTTCTGCAAGGGAAGATCAACTGGTGACCTCCTGTCCCATTTTACTCATGTACTGTTATCTCTGAGGAACTATGGGGAATCCTTTGTCGTCGCTCTTGATATCTCTGAGGCTTTTGAAAGAGTCTGGTAAAAGGCTTTCTTGGTAAAACGCTCTGTATATATCTTTACTCCTTCTCTATGTTCTCTGATTTCCAGTTTTCTCTCTGGCCATTTTATATTTATGTTTAATGACGGCATCATCTTGCTCATTCCCTGTTACCAGTGGTGTTTTACAGGGCTCTGTTCTTTCACCTACTCTGCTTCTTCTCTTCATCAACGATCCCCTTCAGTCCCAGTCCTCCCCTTTACTCCATACCTTTGCCGACGATTCTACCCTTCTTTTTTCCTCTGCATTTTCTTCCCAACCTTCATTTCCTACTCTTAATTTGTCTCGCATCACTCTTTCTTCTATTCTAAACTCCAATATGCATAGGGTATCTGAGTGAGGTACCCAAAATGTGATTAAATATAATGCCTCCAAGACACAGTTTCCAGCTATCTCTTTAACTTCTTTTTCTCCTGATAGCCGTATTATCTTCCAAAGTACACGAAATTTACCCACTTAATTCTGTTAACATATTAGGAATCTATATAGCCTCTAACTTGTCATGGAGGAGTCACTTAATCCATATTTTTAAATCTGCATCCAAAAAATTGGGAATTCTCTTTAGATTTAGTCATTTCTTTTCCTCTTTTCAGTTGCTTAAAATGTATAAAGGTCTTATCTGTCCCTGTTTAGAATACTGCTCGCACATCTGGGGTGCTTCTTCTTATAGTTATCTCCTTGATAGGGTTGAATGTAAGGCAATAAGACCCACTATTGTCCCTTCACATACTTTTAATCTGGATACCCTGTCTCTTCGCCGTAAGGTATCATCTCTTTCTCTTTTCTATCACTACTACTCCCATCGTTGCTCTGATGAGTTCATGAGCTTTATCCCTCCCCTACTGCCGAGGCCTCGTAAGACTCAGCAAGCAACTTCGTTTTGCAGGTACAGTGTGGAAATTTGTAGCTCACGGATTTGTTGGTGCAACGACTGTTTCTTCCCCATCGACCTCCAGATTCTGGACCTTCAAAAAAACGGATCTATTGTTATCTCAGGGCCTAATCCTGCCATATCTCTAGATCTTCAGTAATTCGACTATTCTTTCATCCTGTCCTTTTCCTACTGCGCATCATTACCATATATCTGCGTTGTCCTTAAATTTTTTATTTTTCTTTGCATTAATGTATTTTTCATGCTCGGGCCTTTATTGATAAGGGCAATTTTCTTGTCTATGCCGGAGTCACACTCATTAAAAAAGTTTGTAAATCGTTTAAAAATATACAAAAATAGAAAAACTCAGATAATATGAGATGCCAAATTTAGCAGATAACTTAGTAATGGAATTTTTTATATCCCTGACTGTATACTGTTAGTTTGATAACTATTAAAAC
>JAXCGZ010003868.1:127500-130000 GCA_037179515.1 Halocaridina rubra
ACTGGTTGACAAAATGAGTTAAAAAAGACAGCAAAGAACGGGAGACAGTTCATCTGCAACCTCTTTAAGATACCTTGCAGGGATACCATTGGAACCAGATGCTTTGTTCGACTTTAGCTAGCGAAAAACCTTATGAACTTTGCGTGAAGAAAGGATAAGGGATGGCATAGGGTTAGAGAGGGGTAAAGATTGAGGAACAGGTGCGCTGGAATCGCTTATAAAAGAGTTGGGCAAAAAAAGAGAGCCAAAGAGAGGCTTTGTCAGTGGGAGAGCAAGCTATAGAACCATCAGAACGAAAGAGAGGGGGAAAGCTTGAGTTACAGAAGTTTTTGGAGAAGTGTTTGGCAAAGGGCCAGAAGCATTTGTAAGTGGGAGAGGAGTTAGGGTCATCAACTTTCCTTCTTATAAAGAAAGCATTAGACTTTCAAATCTGAACAGTAGAGCGATTCTTAGCTAAAACAAAAGCAGAGTGAGGTTAATTGGTAAGTAGGTAAGATCGGTGAGCCCGCTTCCTAGCCTGGATAGCCATGGAGAAGGCATGGTCTACCCAAGGTTTAAGGGGAGAGAAAGTTTTTGTAGAGGAGAGGATGTATGCCTCCAGTCCCGCGGTCATGATCTCGGCAGCTTTTAGAGGTAGCTAATCAGAGTTGCTGGACCGAAAGCAGCAGTCATCCCAAGGGAAGTCATATAGGAAGTTACGCAAATTATCATATTGGGTATGCTCAAAGTACCAAGGCGGCACTGATTAGGAGGCGTTGATGGAGAGGGAGAATCTCTAAGAAACTGAGATCATAGAGTGGTCAGATTTACCAAAAGGGGAAAGTACAGAATAAGAGTAGTTTGAAGAGTTAGAGGTAAGAAATAGGCTAAGAGTTTTTGCTGCATGCTCGTGGCGATTAGGAATACGAGTAGGATGTTTGACAATTTGCTCCAGATCGTGAGTAATAGAGAAAGCAAGGGCCTCACTTCCTCCCACATCAGTGTGAGAAGAATGAAGCCACTTACTGTGGTGTACATTGAAGTCTCCAATGTAGAGAACTTCGGTATGTAGGTGAGAAGATAACAAGTACTCATGGCACAAGGACAGATATTCAAAGGAAGACACAAACTTGGTGGAGTTTGGAGAACATTAGTGGAAGCAAAGGAAAGTAGTGGTAGTAGAGATATAGACTTTTAGCCAGAGAACATCAAAGTCAGGAGATTCAAGGTCCATGAGTCTTGCAATAGGAGTGTTAGTGTTGCAGTAAGCACACACCCAACATTTGGAACAAAAACGAGCATACAGATTATAGTGAGAGATTTGAAATGGCTCAATGGAAGCATGAATAGACAGCTGGGTTTCAGATAGGAGGAAGAGGTTAGGGAGGAAAGTACCCAAGTGCTGTTCCACAGATGAAAGATTAGAGTTCAGCCCACGAATGTTAGAATAGTGAAGAGTGAAAAAAGCAGATCTTGTGGGAGGTGCAAGGTTAAGGGCAGAACCTTTGCTACCACCAAGCCTGCCTTCCCTCAAGAAAATAGTGGAGTCAACACGATGCCCAGAGATTCTTCGCACCCCTCTATGTCGGTTACTGGGGCCATTAGCTGTAGACGTTCCATAAATAATAATAAATATAAAGAAAAAGGACAGAAAAAGAGACATGTGGGGAGTGTTGTGACTTGTTAAATGCAATGGAATAGCAAGATAAGTGTAATGAATAAACCAGTGTATATATATATATATATATATATATATATATATATATATATATATATATATATATATATATATATATATATATATATATATATATATATATATATATATATATATATATTCATATATATATATATATATATATATATATATATATATATATATATATATATATATATATATATATATATATATATATATATATATAATAAACATATTACTATATGTGAAAACAAGAATAATTTTTACACCGACCGGGACTTGAACCTAGTCACATACTCAATGTTGCAAGGCACTAAGAAGTACACCACAAAAGGTCTTAAAATGAAAAATAACCTTATAGCTAAGTCTGCTATACTAGGAACGAACGTGTTCTATCTAATTGCCACTATGTTCATATTACAGTTACCCCAACCTCACCCATGGCTTTGTTTTTACATTTAATTTAAATCTCAATCTCATATGGAACTAAGAATAATCAAATAAGCACGTTTACCATATATGATACATGTATCATTTTTACTGCGACCGGTACTTGAGCCTAGGACATAATTACTGTGCCAAGGCACTACCAACTACACCACAAAAGTTCTGAAGAGGGAAACTAATCTTACAGCTATATCTGCTATATTAAGAATGAACGTATTATTTTAGTAATATTATTAATAAAATAATAATAATAATAATAATAATAATAATAATAATAATAATAATAATAATAATAATAATAATAATATAACAATAATAATATAACAATAATCATAATGCTAATAATAATAATAATAATAATAATAATAATAATAA
>JAXCGZ010003868.1:135000-145000 GCA_037179515.1 Halocaridina rubra
GTGAAGACATTAATTATCACGGCTTATGCACATCTCAAACTTTCAGGGTAGGTAACGTTATAGAGTTTGGAGCCTGTGCATTCATGGAAGGAGCTAATTTATGAATGTAGTGAGTTCCCATATTTTGCAGGTGTCGGAAAGGTGTTTTTTTGTACAATATTTTTGTATTTTCTTCTAATATTTGTCTCATAGTGAATGTCTTTTTTTTATTTTAACATGTGGTGTTGGGTGCGCCTTCTTGCATACATTGTTGCCATTCTAATATATGAAGACTGAAGACAGCAGTGGTCATTGGTTGCATGTATATTGGTAAACAACGCGAATTTCCTGGAGTGTTTTTTTTTTCTGGGGAAAAAAGGGTCGGTTTCTCAAAAGAAGGTTCCCCATCTTTATTTTGTAATGGTAATGACACTCAAGCTTTCTCCCAATACTCGGTCGCCGAGGCACTCGTGAACTGGTGTGCAACTGGGAGCCCTCAAGCCCTGGTGAGTAGGAGGGTCCCAGCGGCGTGCATTGAAGGGATCCAGTGAAGGCCGGCCTGGAGCTGACGCAGGCACAGATCTTGGTGGTAGTAGCAAACAATCAAGAAAGAGCCCTCGTTAGTCGATGTGGAAAGGGGTTCCATATCAACATCAGCTGAACATGGGTAAGTCATTCCTAAGCCAAAGGGTAGATTCCCTCGTCCCACGGAGTGAGTGCCCTCGGTGATATTAATCATCAGCAATAAACACTGATATAAAACGAGCACTCACTCTCTGTTCGGACAAGCAAAAAGAACATTTAGAATTAGAAAGAGTATCACAAATATATATCAATGCTGGATATATTCTAATAAAGAATTAAATGCTCAAATAAAAGACATTTACGCCAATGGTATAATAAGAATAGAGTCAATACCATCCAAAGAAAGCACTCATCGACAAAATATAAAGTTACATTATTTAAGGTATCATGAGCACTACATGAAAGAAGAAAGAATTATGAGAGATATAATAAGAAGAATTGTAAAACGTACTGACTCTGAAAGAAAAGTCGAATTTCGCATCTATTACAAAACAAAGAAGACGGTGAACCTTCTTTTGTGTAACAGACTCATTTCTTCTGAAAAATCCCTCCAGGAAAGTTTCTTTGTTTACCAATATACATACCCCCATGAAGACTGCTGTCTTCAATTTTCTTATATTTTAATGAC
This sequence comes from Halocaridina rubra, assembly GCA_037179515.1. NCBI lineage: Eukaryota > Metazoa > Arthropoda > Malacostraca > Decapoda > Atyidae > Halocaridina > Halocaridina rubra. Next base: position 136,193 of record JAXCGZ010003868.1, read on the forward strand.
AATAACCAAACTGATCAGAAGGCTGCCCTGTCATTTGCAAGAAGGCGCATCCCATCACCAGATGTTTAAAAAAAAAAAAAAAAAAAACCTTCACTACGAGACAAATATTGGAAGAAAATACAAAAATGCTGCACAAAGTAACATATTTTTGGTGCCTGCATATTCTGGAAGCTCTCTACATTTTAACTTAACTAATTCCATGAATGTACAGCTCTGATCTCTATAACGCTATTTACTCTGAAAGTTAAAGATGGGAAGAGGCAGTGAATACTAAAATGTCCTCAGAAATAAATTCTGTAAACCTCAAAACAGTTAGAATAAAAATTTTTTGGTGAATGTAAAGTAAAGGTGTATATTAGAATTCACATATAAGCTCCATTCACTAAAATCAATCAATCATTTGACAATGTATAAAGTTATAAGAAACACTTAGAGACACTTAGAAAACTAAATAAGAATATAGGAAATGGAAAAACATCTGTCGTATTTAACAATATGTGTTTGATAGAGAATATATTGACAAAGTACACCAATATATATATATATATATATATATATATATATATATATATATATATATATATATATATATATATATATATATGTATATATATATATATATATATATATATATATATATATATATATATATATATATATATATATATATATATATATATATATATATATATATATATATATATATATATATATATATATATATATATATATATATATATATATATATATATATATATATATATATATATATATATATATATATATATATATATATATATATATATATATATGTGTGTGTGTGTGTGTGTGTGTGTGTGTGTGTGATTACCTAATTGTGATTACCTAATTGTGTTTACGGGAAAGAGCCCAAAGCTCGTATCTTCCCGTCTCCTCATCGGTTCCATTTTAGACTTAGTGATACTTATCATACCTGTCCTTAAAACTATGGATTGAGATAGCATTAACTACCTCCTCGCTTAGCCAATTCCAATTATCAACTACTCTTACACTGAAAAAGTATTTCCTTACATCCTGCAAAGAAGTTTTCTTACGAAGCTTCAAACTATGACCTCTAGTTCTAGAGCCAGCCATATCAAAATATCGATCCCTATCCACTCTATCATAACCATGAAGGAATTTAAAGACTGTCACCATATCCCCCCTCACTCTTCTAGCTTCGAGTGATGGTAAGTCTAATTCCCTCAGCCTCTCATCATAACTGAGATTGCGTATTTCTGGCACCAGTTTCGTGGCATGTCTTTGAACTTTTTCAAGCTTAGCTATGTGCTTTTTCAAGTGCGGATTCCAAAAGGGGGCTGCATATTCGAGTTTTGGCCTCACATAGGTTACATAAATATTTCTGAACATTTCCTTGTCCATGTGCCTGAAGGCTACCCTTACATTTGATAAGAATGCATATGCTGCCCTTACTATGCCATTTATATGTATTTCTGGAGACAAATCTGCCAGTATGTTTACTCCTAGATCTCTCTCATTTTCTGTGTGTGTGTGTGTGTGTGTGTGTGTGTGTGTGTGTGTGTGTGTGTGTGTGTGTGTGTGTGTGCGTGTGTGTGTGTGTGTATGTGTGTGTGTGTGTACCTAGGGAAGGCAATTTAAAGAAATATTTGGACCCTTAGCGCTATCAAGTTTATTACTTAACTTCAGTGGAATCTGAGGCTATATATATACATACAGAAATCAGGAGAGAAAGTGAATTAGAAACCCATCATCGGAAGTTGAGCATAAAAACAGTACCGACAAATCTTAAATTAGTTTACTGGGGTGTAAATACCAAGTAAATAAGTTACGGTCAATGGTAGGAGGAAATGGTGCCACATCACTTTGCTGAGAATAATGTTAAAAGTGGAACAGACACAGCAAATTTAATAATAATAATAATAATAATAATAATAATAATAATAATAATAATAATAATAATAATAATAATAATAATAATAATAGTAATAATAATAAAAATTATAATAATAAAAAATATAATAACTATATAAGTAATACTAACCAAATAAAAATTAACAATAATACACCAATTTAAAAAAATAATGTTATAAACAGTAGTCAAAAAAATTCAGAAAAAACAAAACGATTATATTAGAAATACTAACAATAATACTATTATCAATATATTAATTATGAAATGGCAAAAAATAAAGCTGAAATAATAGTAATATTAAAAGAAAGGAAATACTAGATAAAATTAAAATAAAAAAGAATATCAAGTATGCATATAAAGAAATTGATAAAAGAGAAAATGAGCTTATGTTATTTACAAAATTGCATTTTTCAAATTTGAAAAAAGCATACTGGATAATATGGAATCAATTACAAATAAACCCTGGCTTAAATTAGATTCCAAGATATTTCTAGTAATAATATAATTTCTCCTTACTAAGATAGAGGAATTGTTCTAGTCAATATGGTGATTGCAATCAACATAATGCTTGAACAAATCACTGGAAGACTGACAGTTTCGAACGATATATCTATGTTGATTGACACGAAATTCTAATGATTTGCTAGTCTGGTCAAAATAATAAATTTCAGAATCTTTACAAGAAATCTAATAAATAATATTAGAAGTGGATACAGGGCTATTTTTAATCAACATATTTCAAAATGCATTTTCATATTTGAAAACTAAACGGACATTTAATGTTCTCAAAATCTTGACTAAGTAAGACATCCCTGAAAAAGGGGAATAACTAAGGTGTTATTAAAATTCGAAACAACATTAGTGTCAGCGAAATGTTCGTTTTGCAGCACTGAAGCAGGTATTTAAGAATCAATTGGGAGAACAAAGATTTTTTTTTCCAATATCAAAGATTTTATCAATCTCAGCATCAAGGTAATCTGGGCTTACAATACGGAGAGCACGGAGAAACATTGAAGGAAAGATAGATTTCTTTATTTCGAGATCATGATCAGAATGAAAATGCACATAGGATAGCTTATTTGTGGGTTTTCTAAAAATATCAAACCCCAATGGAAAAGGTTGTCTATGTAATAAAATGTCTAAGAATGGTGAGCTATTATTATTGCCACCTTTGAATTCGTGAATAGGTTGGTAATATAAGTAGCCTTCAAAGTCATGCACATACATAATGGAAAACATAGTTAAGAAACAGCTATGATTCTCAGTTATTTCCTCAATTTATTGAAGAATATGTATGACGTAATTAATACTATGCTAAAGGTTTTGTGAAATTAATAGAAATAGATAGAGTGCGTTAGTGATCTTTAGTTCGAAAAAAAATTATATTGATAACTTTCAAAAATACTTTTTTATGCACGGCATATGCCCTAATCCATACAAAGACAAGTCACTTTAACCTTTATCGCTTTTATTTACGTAGAAGATACGTGACTCGACTATGTAATCTATTAGATAGAATTTTAATTTGACATATGATGTGAGGATGTACGTGAGAACACAGCCATCAGAGGGAATCTGTTCCACACAAGGCCAAGTTAATTGCCCTATGGTCGACGAGATCATGTCCTTGGAATTTTGTGAGGTCAACGGATTCACCTTGCAGTTATTCTTGAGCATAGCAAAATCTGTGATTATCAGAAGGCACGTAGGGGAAACATGTCGCACACTAACAACTAAAAAAAAAATCATTCGATACCCACTAAAGCGAACGCAAAAATAAAATATAAATAAATCATATTACCTTACATAAAAGCTGCATAATGAAATTAGGAATTAACTATAACCAATGGAACACTGCATACATTAGAGGTATATTGATGCACAGAGAAATACATATAATAATATCCTATATGATACTTTCCTAGGTAAATATCAAATACATTGCTACAATTAAGGAATGACTCGAAGGTCATAGTTAGCAGATTATACATCTGCATAAATGAAAACACAATTGGCATCTTAGATAACTGTCAGAAGGAGGAAATGAGATAGACAATGTTGTCTCAGCAATACGTGTCTTCCACGCATGAAAATAAATAAATAAACGTTTTAAGTCTACTTTAGAGCATACGGCATATTTTTGATCAATTGAATTTTTCTATATCGTATTTCAGTCCCTGACATACTGCAAGATTTTGGAAATCTTTTGGTGCTGCGTCAGATCCACAATTAGCTACTTTTCCTGACATAACAGAGAATTAGAAGTCTTTACAATGCAGAGTATAGTTGAATGTGTGGGTTGCGTGCAATCTGTGCGCATGTAACTACAAACAAGCACATCAACTTGCATATCTGCATCAGTAAGATCTGTATGTCTCTCTTGGTGATTGTGTCCAGTCGAAATAAATTTCTTCTTTTAAGGCAGAGAATCTGTGGGAAACCCTTGAAAGATGGTGGTGCCTTCATAGTTGATTTTGGGGAGGAATCTAAGCACTTTAAATTTAGAAGGACATGATAATATGTGCAAATTTTTATCATACTTAATCCCAGGGAGTCCACCCGTTTTATCGTAAGAGGTAATACACTTCAAGAACCCCTATCCTATCATATACTCTAAGGTTTTCAAGAAAGTACGGTGACAGGCAAACTCTAGAGCAGGATTCATCAGTACTAGGGTCACTTGTCGTATTTTGCAACGGCAGTGTCGATTCCACCTCCTGGGGGCTGCAAGTATTAAGTATATTGTTAACAAGGAGAGGGAAGCGATAGAAAAGCAAACCATAATACCATGGATCATTAGAATCAAAATAGTGTATATGTTCTGTTATTCTAAGGGACTTTGACACACACACACACACACACACACACACACACACACACACACACACACACACACACACACACACACACCACACACACACACACACACACACACACACACACACACACACACACACACACACACACACACACACACACACACATTGAAGGAAAGATAGATTTCTTTATTTCGAGATCATGATCAGAATGAAAATGCACATAGGATAGATTATTTGTGGGTTTTCTAAAAATATCAAACCCCAATGGAAAAGGTTGTCTATGTAATAAAATGTCTAAGAATGGTGAGCTATTATTATTGCCACCTTTGAATTCGTGAATAGGTTGGTAATATGCACAGACTGGGAGATTTGTCTCCAGAAATACATATAAATGGCATAGTAAGGGCAGCATATGCATTTTTATCAAATGTAAGGGTAGCCTTCAGGCACATGGACAAGGAAATGTTCAGAAATATTTATGTAACCTATGTGAGGCCAAAACTCGAATATGCAGCCCCCTTTTGGAATCCGCACTTGAAAAAGCACATAGCTAAGCTTGAAAAAGTTCAAAGACATGCCACGAAACTGGTGCCAGAAATACGCAATCTCAGTTATGATGAGAGGCTGAGGGAATTAAACTTACCATCACTCGAAGCTAGAAGAGTGAGGGGGGATATGGTGACAGTCTTTAAATTCCTTCATGGTTATGATAGAGTGGATAGGGATCGATATTTTGATATGGCTGGCTCTAGAACTAGAGGTCATAGTTTGAAGCTTCGTAAGAAAACTTCTTTGCAGGATGTAAGGAAATACTTTTTCAGTGTAAGAGTAGTTGATAATTGGAATTTGCTAAGCGAGGAGGTAGTTAATGCTATCTCAATCCATAGTTTTAAGGACAGGTATGATAAGTATCACTAAGTCTAAAATGGAACCGATGAGGAGACGGGAAGATACGAGCTTTGGGCTCTTTCCCGTAAACACAATTAGGTAATCACACACACACACACACACACACACACACACACACACACACACACACACACACACACACACACACACACACACATATATATATATATATATATATATATATATATATATATATATATATATATATATATATATATATATATATATATATATATATATATATATATATATATATATATATATATATATACACTGGCCTCCCAGTATGTTGTCCTTACTAATTTCCAAGATTATGGTATATACAAATAACAAGAACATTTTGACACGTGATTTAATGCTTTCAAGGTCGTTATTCATGCAAAGGGGTCAATGATATATATCAATAAGCTGTTAAAATCTATGCATAGTAATATATATTAAAAACTAGAATTGCTTATTTTTTCTCTCTTCCATATTTTTCCAAACAATTTCAAAATTGCTGTGAGATATCCCACAAGATAATGACCTCAATATGTGTTAGTGAAGCAGAGAAGAATTAAAGCGGGAGCAGCATCTGTATAAGTTTGTCTGTAAGAAGGAAAAGTGAAATGCATTATGAGAACCTTTCTATTATAGGGAAACATCATGAATTAATGAAAAAAAATCTAGCAAAATAAAATCCAAAGACGATTTCAAACGAAGAATTTAAGACCATTTAGCATTCTAAGTTTCTTGCCTCTGAAGAGCTGGAAGAGGGAAAACGAGAGAGGTATGCTGAAGGAAATAGGCAAATAATCAAGATGAAACAGTGTGGGTTCTTGGATTGGGCATATATTAATATCAACATAAATAGAAAAAAGAGAAAATTAAAGAAGTGATGGTAGAAGAAACCTTTATATATAGAAAAGTACCAGGTAGAGAGCAGGGTAAGGGGTGAAAGGTAATTTCACAGATAAAGGAAAAGGAGAAATTCTCAGAGACCAAGAAAAATATTTTTAGCCAGAATTGAAAGAAAACAGCAACTTGGAAAGGCTGTCACTGGATAGGAGTAAATAAGATTAAAAACCTGACTATGCTCTGCTTGAATGAATGAAATATAAACACTAGGCAATATATTGGAAAAAGGCATGAGGTAGATAGGAATAAATAGAATAATGTGGTGGCAGAATCAGAATATAATAAGAAAAATAGGAATAATAATTCTGAATGGAAGAAGTTGAGGTAAGAATGAAAGGTTAGAAAAAAAAATAGCCGCTGTGATGAAAGATAATTATCAACATTATTTCAGAAATGATTGAACCAGCATAATGAAGTGCAACAAGAGATGCAGAGAATGAATAGGAGAAAAAACAATGATGGAAAAACACTTAAAAGGGAAAAAAAAAATAATGGCGATGAAGATAATAGAAATACACATATAAATTAATCAACAAAAAACGTAAAAGTAACTGATGAAAACGAGTACCGATAGCGAAACAAGAAAACATAACGGACTGAAACGAAAAGAACCAAAAGAATTTATAAATGGAAAAATTACATGAGTAAAGAAGATTTAAGGAGTCAGAAATAATGGAGGAGGAAGAAACGGTAGTAGAGAGAGAGAGAGAGGCCTCGACAATAAAATACTAAATCATATATATCTTGACACCAAGATTTAAAACCTGAGTTTTCTCTTCAAAATAGTAGAAATTAGTTGCACAAGACACACACACACACACACACACACACACACACACACACACACACACACACACACACACACACACACACACACACACACACACACGCGCGCGCGCGCGCGCGTGCTCTTCCAAGTCTTTGTATGCTGTACTCACGCATATATGCGCTCACACAAACACGCACGCACACACACACGCACATTTATGCATATATATATATATATATATATATATATATATAATATATATATATATATATATATATATATATATATATATATATATATATATATATATATATATATATATATATATATATATATATATACCTTATCTCTGCCTTGCCCTGAACGTTTTTCTTTTCCTTCGTCTTGGTATTTTCTCGTGTCCGGGCCTTTATTGATGAGGGCAGTTTCTGCCTGTCCCGGTGTCACACTCTTAAAAAAAATAAAAAATAAACAAATATATATATATATATATATATATATATATATATATATATATATATATATATATATATATATATATATATATATATATATATATATATATATATATATAGTGTGTGTGTGTGTGTGTGTGTGCGCGTGTGTGCATGTGTGTGAGTGAGTGTGCGTGTGTGTGTATGTTTGAGTGAGTGTGTACTTGTGAGTGTTTGCATGTGTATATATGTGTGAGTAAAGAATACAAAGACTTGGAAGGGCATACCATTCTTATGATCACTGTGCAACTTCTCGGTTTTTACACACCATCATTATATATTAGGCTAACTGAATATGCAAAAAAAAAAAAAAAAAAAAAAAAAAAAAAAAAAAAAATATATATATATATATATATATATATATATATATATATATATATATATATATATATATATATATATATATATATATATATATATATATATATATATATATATATATATATATAAATACCATTCCTTCATGAGAACGAGCCATAGATGCCTCTGCCTTTTGGTTTTATAAAGTTGTCTGTTATTATTATTTTTCTTTTGTGAATTATTATTAACTTCAAAATGACACACGAATTTTATTTCTTAATATTCATAGCAAGACATAAACTCTTTTGCTGTGATAAAACTAAGATAAGAACACTTTACCTATTGACTGAAAGCTTTTTCTATAATTCCTTATTGCATTATGACGAAAGAATCGATTCATTTCTTTACTCCATTAAAGAAATAAATCGTGACTGAGATAAGCTGGGGTCTGTAAAAGTTCATTGCATTCGTAGGAGTAAGAATTTATACGTACCACTGTCGTTCGCTTTGCAGGATATATCAGTAAATGACGTTTTATGTGTATAATATTAGTTCCTAATTGGAGGGGAACACAGATGGATTAAAGATGGGACATAAGGTCTGGATGCCCTTCCTATTGCCCCGGCATGAGCTCGAACGCAGGTCTGTCATATCCCGAGTCAAGCACTTGACCTCCTAATCTCAGAAATGAGATCAATAATTGAAAAA
>JAXCGZ010003868.1:150000-151536 GCA_037179515.1 Halocaridina rubra
TTAGTAATCATAAGTCCTAGGTTCGAGTCCCGGTCGGGGTAAAAAATGATTCATGTTTTCACATATGTAATGTGCTTATTTGATATTTCATGCCCGAATGAGATTGGGAATTGAATTAAATGCTAAAATGAAGCCACGAGTGAGGTTGGGGAATCTGTAATATGAACATAGTGGTATTCAGATAGAATGCGTTCATTCCTAAGTATAGCAGATATAAGCTATAAGGTTGGATTCCTTTTATACCTTCTATTGTGAAGTGGTAGCGCCTTGACTTAGTAATCATAAGTCCTAGGTTCGAGTCCCGGTCGGGGTAAAAAATGATTCATGTTTTCACATATGTAATGTGCTTATTTGATATTTCATGCCCGAATGAGATTGGGAATTGAATTAAATGCTAAAATGAAGCCACGAGTGAGGTTGGGGAATCTGTAATATGAACATAGTGGCATTCAGATAGAATGCGTTCATTCCTAAGTATAGCAGATATAAGCTATAAGGATGGATTCCTTTTATACCTTCTATGGTGTAGTGGTAGCGCCTTGACTTAGTAATCATAAGTTCTAGGTTCGAGTCCCGGTCGGGGTAAAAAATGATTCATGTTTTCACATATGTAATGTGCTTATTTGATATTTCATGCCCGCATGAGATTGGGAATTGAATTAAATGCTAAAATGAAGCCACGAGTGAGGTTGGGGAATCTGTAATATGAACATAGTGGCATTCAGATAGAATGCGTTCATTCCTAAGTATAGCAGATATAAGCTATAAGGTTGGATTCCTTTTATACCTTCTGTGGTGTAGTGGTAGCGCCTTGACTTAGTAATCATAAGTCCTAGGTTCGAGTCCCGGTCGGGGTAAAAAATGATTCATGTTTTCACATATGTAATGTGCTTATTTGATATATATATATATATATATATATATATATATATATATATATATATATATATATATATATATATATATATATATTTACGTATAAATATACATATATATATATATATATATATATATATATATATATATATATATATATATATATATATATATATATATATGTATGCATATATGTATATATATATATATATATATATATATATATATATATATATATATATATATATATATATATATATATATATATATATATATATATATACATACATATATATATATATATATATATATATATATATATATATATATATATATATATATATATATATATATATATATATATATATATATATATATATATATATATATATATATATATATATATATATATATATATATATATATATATATATATATATATATATATATATATATATATATATATATACATATATATATATGTATATATATATATATATATATATATATATATATATATATATATATATATATATATATATATATATATATATATATATATATATATATATATATATATATATATATATATATATATATATATATATAAGTATATATATATATATATATATATATATATATATATATATATATATATAT
>JAXCGZ010003869.1:2500-52500 GCA_037179515.1 Halocaridina rubra
TTTTTTCTCGTAAATTACTGGTTAATCATTTATAGATCTATGTAAAGTCTGTGTTAAATTTTGTATCCTGGAAATAAATTCTTTCCTCCTAAATTATTACAGCAACTTATTTCTTCTTGGAAAAAATAAAACTGCACCTTCGGATTGATTTTAGTCTTCTATAAAATTGGTCTCTTACTTTCGAAGACTATTGAAGCGACACTTTTTCAGTAATCGTTGCAGGATTTCATCATAGCAATACGGCCTCGATGTACATTGTTAGATTTGGTTATACGAAAAATTTATTCTCTGATAGAGCATTGGTGAGCCTCTTGGCTAGTACAGTGGTAATGCGCTGGCCTCGCATTCGCGAGGTCGAGGGATCGCGCCTCGTCCAGGCAAGAGAGTTTAAGCTGTTTACTGGGGAGGTTACTGCTGTTGCTGGACACCACAGTGGGGGGTTGGGGCCTGTGCCGGTGGCGACCGCCCTATGGGTCCTCCATGACCCGTTCCACCCATCCGTGGGTGGAACATCTAAAACAACAAAACAGCATTGGTGATTGTGTTTGGGTCTCACCCATGAGTTCCTGAATTCAGTTCCCAGGTGTTGCTCGAGCAACTTTGATGGAACCTTTTGGAGCTAAGTTAGGATACTGGAGTTCCTCGTATGACAACCACTGTCATCTGAGCAGATTCGCAAAATTGGACGTGGGAGAGGTTGTCTCTCCACAGAGGAGAGACTAAAAAACTTTCGTATCGGGAGAGACTGACAGGAATAAAAAGAACATCAAGGGGATTGTCTTAGAACCTTAAGGGGGGTTTACACGGTCAAACGGTTCGTCGAACGCGGTGTGACAGACAAGTGTTTGAAGTGATGTTCGAACGTGTGAACGGGGTATTTGGTTGTCGAACACGGAACGTGTTCGACAACCAAATACCCCGTTCACACGTTCGAACATCACTTCAAACACTTGTCTGTCGAACCGCGTTCGACGAACCGTTTGACAGTGTAAACCGCCCTTTACATTCTAAAATCCAATTTGCCAAAAATTAAAAAACTCCTTTCGCTTTTCAGTATTTTTTGTTGTGCATTCCTATGAGTAGTGTTGAGTATATCACAGTTATAATAACTTTTTGTATTTGTTTTCTTTAGAAATTGTTCTCATATCAGAACAATTATTTAAAAGCAGTTTAGTTCTTAGAAACTACATTTAAATTCTTATGGATGTAATTGTTTAAAAAATCCGGAAATGTAAATTGTACTGAACCAGTGGATCATGAAAGTATACATAAATAATTTTCAATTTCGGGGTACCAATGGGTTATGTATACAAAATCTATATCTCTACGTACTAGAGTCATATACTCCTTATGAGGGTAGTGACTGAAAGAAAACAAAAATACCCTGATATGAGAGAATATTCCCAATCAGAGACTTCTAGAGAGTTGATCGTTGGGTATCATGTTCATATCCTTTGAGGTTATATATATTAATTCTAGAAGTCTTAAATTTGCGAAAATTAAACTTAGCTTTAAGGGGGGTTTACACGGTTAAACGGTTCGTCGAACGCGGTTCGACAGACAAGTGTTTGAAGTGATGTTCGAACGTGTGAACGGGGTATATGGTTGTCGAACACGTTTGTCAAACGTGTTCGATAACCAAATACCCCGTTCATACGTTCGAACATCACTTCAAACATTTGTTTGTCGAACCGCGTTCGACGAACTGTTTGACCGTGTAAACCCCCCTTTACTGACAGATTCATCAGTGGTAACCGATTGTCTGCATTTTAATCAAGGAATCTGTACAGGCGTTGTTTTTGGGGTTTCAAATCAGTTACGAAGAAAAACTTCCTAATTTTTTTATCCATTTTTTATCCTTGAGTAATGCAAGGAAAACAATCTTAACATGGTAGCTTGTCCCTACTAGATAGCTAGTACTATACCTATTTTTATAGCGTAATTCATCTCGTGTGATCTGTACTTTTCAAGGATTTCCTTAAACAAAGAGTCACACATTCATTCTTCTCTTCTGATCTGTGCCTTTTCGAAGTTTACCTCCAACAAGAAAGTAACTGAAAATGTCTGCAGGTGTACCTAATTAGAAATCTGAAGGACTTGAGGAAGGGTGGAGGGATTATACAGGTAGGCATTGAACCTGTGACAGAATAAATGAGGGTGTGACAGATAAGCCTAGCTTAGTTACGCTTTGTACTTGCTCTGAGGCTACTGAGGACTACAATTGTGTAATTACAAAGCACACTAATAATTGTAGGTTCCGTGTAAATAGATATTATATATATATATATATATATATATATATATATATATATATATATATATATATATATATATATATATATATATATATATATATAGATATATAATATTTTTACATTGAAAAGAAGTATATTAAAAAGATTTGTGATTTATAATCTTGTCACGCCATTTCTATGTGAAAGGCTTCATATATTTTCGGATGTTCATTTCTCTGGAAGATATACAGTAATTTGCAAAACATTCCAATAGATCCGATACATATTCTCCATTTACTAAATGATCACAACAAAACTTCTTGCAAGAACACTATGCTCAGTGAAGTAGAAGAAATAATGCTAAGGCCGCTTTCACACCAAATTGACATGTCGTTTTCAACTGTCGTGTCACGTGAATGGGCTATACCTCAGATTAAATTTTTTTATTTTGCAGCGGAGCTAGGAAGGCTTGAAATATGATGATATACTGTCACAGCTCTGTAATGTTAAAATCGAACCACGGAAGCACGATTGGAGTAAATAAAGTTTGCATCATGATAGAGGCCCTAATTAGGATTATGCGATGTGGCACCCTAGTATTAAACCGACTGCGCCACTAAAGTCGATATGACTTATGAATAAATGAATAACTTCTTGCTTTCAATATTGCATAAAAACTGCAGTTAGTATTGATTTATATTTGCTCTTGTTTCGTTTACTCTCTCTCTCTCTCTCTCTCTCTCTCTCTCTCTCTCTCTCTCTCTCTCTCTCTCTCTCTCTCTCTCTCTCTCTCTCTCTCTCTCTCTCTCTCTCTCTCTCTCTCTCTCTCCACAAGGGGGGCATAGAGCGTACCCAATGATGTGCTGACCTGCTCACCGATGCTTAACAAGTTGTTTGCATCCCATACCCGACATTGTTCTTCCAAAAGGTCTTCATATTCTGGATACCTTTGTCTAGCCAAGGAGAACCAAAGCAGTAGGAACTCCAAACTCCACCAGTGATCAGTATATCCAGTTTGTTATATATTGGCTGGAGTATTGAGATGCTAACATACTGGACGGCAGGTTGCAGGTACTTTGTAACCCATGCATTACTGGCTTGCGGATGCAACTGTTGAAAGCTGATGTGATGACATTTTGCATTATTAGTCACTAAAATCATTGACTGATCTTCCATTATGTGTGGAGTACAATACTTCACATATTCTTTACTTAGACTTAGAGTTGGTGGTGTGTATATATATATATATATATATATATATATATATATATATATATATATATATATATATATATATATATATATATATATATATATATACTGGCAGTACTCATTATGGATCAGTTTATTTATCTGTTGCCCCTGATAAAGCTCTTCGTCCTGTTATTATATAAATTAATCTACTCAAGCTAACTTATCAAATATTATATTCATCTATCCTCGACATCATATTAGTTTCAAGTCTTTTTTTTTTCTCTCATTTATATATCAACCTGATTTCTTACACTTATGATCGTCAAAAACCGCCACATGCAAATGGGAAAGGAAGAATGATATACAACCTATTTATCTTATTGCTCATTATTCTCTTATTTCTTCCTTGTCCTTAAGCTGCTACTTTTCTATTGTTTTCTTGGTGCCCGGGCCTGATAAGGGCAATTTTCCTTGGCCGGGCCTGATAAGGGCAGTTTTCCTTGCCCGGGCCTGATAAGGGTAATTTTCCTTGCCCGGGCCTGATAAGGGCAATTTTCCTTGCCCGTCCCGGTGTCAAAAAATACACGTGTAGTTTTTCTGTCTCGTTCTCTCCCAAGGTATTGCCCAGTACTTAGTGAGCCCCCAAGCTCCGGATGGGCCTAACAGGGTTACTTCCCTTTGAATCACGCCCCACCCCCCATTCCCCTCCAAATTTACCTATACCCTCCCCGCCTTCCACCCATGGGTATGTTACCTGCTAAGTTGGTTCCCAATGTGGTAATTCTCATTTGATATAAATACAGGAAACAAGCGATTACACCATTCCCTGTTCCGGATTCGTCTAGCCCTCTTCATGAGTCTCCGAATCTTGAAAGTTTTCTCACGCGCTCCTCGCTCTTTTTAGTACCATTTTTTTTCCTTGGGACTGGGGAGTGGAGACTGGATTCAACCTTTGGTTTTACGTCACAAACTCCCTTTTCAACTAAGGGCTAGGACGGTTACCTTCTTGCGAAGGATTTGTTTTGGCAGATGTAATCGTTACCCTGAGTGTACGCCCTTACTAACCTCAGTCCGTGACGGGGCGCGATGAGGTTATATATGTGATGCAGTTATGAATGGGGTAGTCGCCTTTCATTTCTCTGTTTGAACCGATTTGGAAGTGGTACTTCATGAGCTTCTATTGAATTAATGATATAGTACCGTAAATTGTAGATACTAAACCATTATCTGTGAATTCTAAAATTAATATTTCTATTAGTTTATAAAGTAGAACATGAAAGCGCTGCTTTGATTTACTGTAATGAAAATCATGTTATTTGTTCCGGTTTTACGTCACGTTCTCCCTTTTCTACTAAGGGCTAGGACGGTTGCCTTCTTGCGAAGGAGTTGTTTTGGCAGATGTAATCGTTACCCCGAGTGCATGCCCTTGCTAACCTCAGACCGTAGCGGGGCGCGAACTTTCGACCTGACGCCTCAGAGTCGCGGACGCTACCGCTTGAGCCACGGTGACTACAATGAAAATCATGTTATATCAGGTATAATTTTGTGTGACATTGGGATGAAAAAAAAAGTGCCCATAAGATCCGGGCACCACGAAAAGATAAAGCAAAGAAACAAATGGGGAGTGTTGTAACTTGTCAGATGTGAAGGGCTAGTAAAAATATTGAAAACAAGTAGTCCTATATCAATTTTAAACATGCAGGGCTGTACTAAGAAACGAAACTTAGGCCCGATTTCTTTAATAGTGTATACCTAGGATACCATATTGTTACTTAGCTAGACACACAAATGGATTTCATAAACGCATCCCTTACGAGATCCTAGCCATACACAGAATCGCGTCAGATGCGTTTATGAAAGCCATTTGTGTGTCTAGCTATCTAACAATATGGTATCCTAGGCTTACACTGTTTAAGAAATTGGGCCTTTTTAGAGTTTGGGAATCGAATAATAACTGTAAAGACGTTAGAGCTTTATATAGGTGAGAACGTCTGCTAAGTAATGGAAGCTGTATCGTGGTTACATTTGTATTTTTATTCTCACTGTAGGTCTAAATGCCCAAGAGGCAAGCCGATGATTGACATTTATACAGCCATAAGAAACAACGCCTACCGGTTTTGGCCCCGGGAATTTGTTCTAGAGGGAGAGATACGAATTTCCAGAGAATTTATGACGTTTATGATCATTACCACAGCAATTAGGCAGCCAAAGACACTGTAAAATTCTAACAGTGTGATGTCTTCATTTGGGAACATTACATTCAGGGAGGGAATTAATGTTGTGTAAACAGGCCCCGTCTCTTAAAAAGAGAGAAAGAAGACCTTGGCTACCTCCGATTCAAGAGACATTATACTGGGATTCTGTATTATATATTTAAAACTATATTAACTTGCATCATAACCATTTTACTAAAAAAGGTATTTTATATATATATATATATATATATATATATATATATATATATATATATATATATATATATATATATATATATAATATTGAGATCATTAGTACTTTCGAGTATATTTATCTTCTACTCATCTTCAGAGGTATCATAAATTGATAAATATACTCGAAATTACTAAGGATATCAAAATAACTTTCAATTTCCTTACGTAGCCATAACCATCCACATTTACAATATTCACGTGCTTCTCTTGAAATAGAATTATACACACATATATATATATATATATATATATATATATATATATATATATATATATATATATATATATATATATATATATATATATATATATATATATATATATATATATATATATATATATATATATATATATATATATAGATAGATAGATAGATAGATAGATGGTACAAGTTTGTAATTTTAAGTAAGATACTCTTAATCTAAGCATTAATTTGCAAACTACGTAGAAGTCCATAAAAAAAGGAAAAACTTTATTCATCAAGATACTTAAATACGGCACTGAATATGCTTTTAAATTGAGTTTATCATAATAAATTGGAACTTCTATCGCCATATATATAAATACGAGTATACTACCATTTTAATCCCTTGACCAGAAAGCAACCCATTATTAATGAACACTAACCCTAGACCCAGAATGATTTCCCTTGAGGCCTTATTCTATAGTTCATTTTATTCATGATTCGGTACCCTTATAGTCTCAGTCTTAGCTTCATAATCATATCATCACATCAGACCAATTTTTACTCTCTTGTCATATAGACAGTGATCAGTTTCAGTGCAAATGAAATCGCCACGAAACAGAATTTGCATTCTTTTGGGGTCATTTGAATATAATTATGATGAGGATGATGGTGCTGATGATAATTAGAATGTATTTACCTAGAAGAGAAAGACAGAAAGGAAGAGTATGATGGTGGGTGTGGGTGTGTGAACAGGTGGAAATGTTGGCGTGGTGAAGAAGCAGTAGAAGAGAAAGAAGAAGAGGAGGAGGAGAGTGAAGTGATGGTAGTAGGTTGGGCACAAAGCCACTGCACGCCTGGCTGCACATAGATCTCTCTCTCTCTCTCTCTCTCTCTCTCTCTCTCTCTCTCTCTCTCTCTCTCTCTCTCTCTCTCTCTCTCTCTCTCTCTCTCTCTCTCTCTCTCTCTCTCTCTCTCTCTCTCTCTCTCTCTCTCTCTCTCTCTCCTCCTCCTCCTCCCCCTCCTCCTGCCCCCCATCATCACCTCCTTCAAATCCTGTCTTTCATCATTCCATCAATCTCGCGCCATCTTCATTGCAGCGTTGACGTTATTATTAGTTATTACATTACATATAAGCGATAGTCTTGTCTTCTGGTTACATCATTATCTAGCGGCATTTGCCGTTATATTTACATTATCGTCTTTTTTCGTGTATCGTAAAAGCAATATTATATTTTATTAGGTATCGGGATATACTTTAGGTTTATGACGTAATCAGGTATTAGTACGATACGGCTTGATTATCAGTATAAATACTGTTTAAAAGTATCGGAAACAGCATTGGCAAATACGGAAATCTGTTATTAGTTATATTATTTAGTTATGCTTTAGAAGGCATGTATCTGAACATTCTATGTATGTGATTCCATCTTTTGAGATTGTAAAGATATTCTTGACCTTTACATTTCAAGCTTAAAGGCGATATCAGGAACTTGTCCAGATAACAAGAATTACTCGCAACATGGCTTTATGATTAAACTGGGCCATCAACTCAAACACCTAATGATTTAAAACTTTGATTAATCTCTGCCCCAATCTTTGTTCTCCTTTTTGTTTTCGTTCGTGATGTGTTTAAACCCCATGATACTTTAGAGATTAGATCACAGGATCTGATAAAGATGGATAGATCTAAGGGCACGTACCATCCTAACCCGCGTCTGGAAGGCTGAAATTCTCCTTGGATTCCCAAGGAAAAGTCACCCTTACGTTTAGGACAGTTTCATTGAACAGTTTAGTAAAATAAGCGACCATAATACCTGTGGATGGAGGGAAAAAAAACTGGTCTAGTTCTAGTTCATGAGATACCTCAAGGTAAGTAATGGTGATGGTTTTACTAATCGTGATAGGTCCGAGAAATAATGACCTCAGCGGCGGTGGCCCCTGCCACGACCATGTTATCAGTAGCAACAGCGATACTTCTAAGCTGTGGAGAGCAAGCTAGGTGGCGAATGCAAGCGGCCGGTGTGCTAGTTCATGTTTGAATCAGCACTAGTGCTCGCTAATACTCTTGAAATAAAAATCCGTTTCTTATTGGATATGCTTAATTACTCTAATGATATAGCACTAGTCTTGAAAAGTTTGTGAAGCAGCGTTAGTTCTGTCTTAATATTTACCCTAATACAAGACATCAATAATTCCTAAGTGAGTGGTCGCCGTGGCTCAACCGGTAGCGTCCGCGACTCTGAGGCGTCAGGTCGAGGGTTCGCGCCCCGTCACGGTCTGAGGTTAGCAAGGGCATGCACTCAGGGTAAGGATTACATCTGCCAAAACAAGTCCTTCGCAAGAAGGCAACCGTCCTAGCCCTTGGTTGAAAAGGGAGTCTGTGACGTAAAACCGGAACTACATACATAGGTAATAATTCCTAAGTGGCTCTGTGGGTCAAGCTCCTTGTTCTGAGTAATGGCATGAAGCTCCTCTGATTACTGATAGCTATCTGGCAACATAAGAATTATATATTATAAACTTAAAAATGTAGTTGCACGCATATCACTATTATTATTATGATTATTATTATTATTATTATTATTTATTATTTAGTTATTATTATTATTATTTAGTTATTATTATTATTATTTACTACTTGCACATTTGTAGTATTTATAGTGCTATATGCAGTGGATATGATGTGGATTAGTTGTTTGTTGTTCTGGTTTTACGTCACGGACTCCCTTTTCTACCAAGGGCTAGGACGGTTGCCTTCTTGCGAAGGACTGGTTTTGGCGGATGTAATCGTTACCCTGAGTGCATACCCTTGCTAACCTCAGACTGTGACGGGGCGCGAACCCTCGACCTGATGCCTCAGAGTCACGGACGCTACCGCTTGAGCCACGGTGACTAATGATATGGACTAGTCCAATTCCAATAAAGAATGCATTTTGACACTGACATTATGTAAATCAATAGTCATTTCCAAATTAATTCATGGTAAGGGTTCTCTTCTTATGCCAACATCTACACCGAATATTCTGACGTATTTGTTGCACATCACGTCTGACAAGTCACAACGCTTCTCATCTCTCTTCCTCTTTGTTTTATTTCTCTCTTTTCTTGTTGCCCGGGCCCGATAAGGGCAATTTTCTTTTGCCCATCGCGGTGTCGCACTCTTAAGAAAACAAGTAAAACAGTAGGGAAAGACAGAGGTTATAATTTAAGGCCTCATAAGAAGAAGAAATAAAAAGACTTCTAAATAAGGAGTTTAAGTTTTATATGAAGAAGGTATGTAACCATGTAGTAGGTTGGCCTATGGCAGCCCCGCCTGTTGTGATACTACAGTTGAAGGGTGTTTTGGACATAAATAGCACTGCCTGGAACAGTTCGATGTTAAGTCTTTCTTCAGTTACGATTCTCTTTCTATGCCCACGTCAGCATCGAATATTCGTCACATATTTCTAATTATCCCTTCACGTGACAAAGTTACAACACTCCCTATCTCTGTCTCTTTGTATTCTTTGTGCCCAGGCCCGATGAGGGCAGATTTTTTATTTTTTGGCCCGTCCTGGTGTCACAATAAAAAAATCTTTTAATTTTTTCATTTAATTTACACTATAAACAGAATAATGCATAAATAAATTGTGTATCACACTCTGAAAGAGATAGGCTGGAAGACAACAAAGATCACATGATGCTACTTGAGTAAACAGTTAAGAAGTGTATATCGTGGCCAGTGTTTGCTCCTCTCTCTCCTCGTCCTCCACTTGGGTGGGGTGAAGCTATCTTTATCCAATTTGTATTCATGTATATTGATGGGACAACAACTCTTGGGAGAGCCGCGTAACTCCGGAGTCTCGCTAGAAACTTTCCCTCGGGGCAGTTTTTAGGACCACCTGGGATTCCCTCGGTCCAGCCAGGGACCTGTAGACCTTCACAGTGTAGAGTGGGTATTGTCCCTCTCACACAGTCCTTCCAGGGATAGGCTAGTCCTGGATAACGGGGTCCCTGGAATGGTTAAGTAAAGCGGTGTCGAGGGATGTCAGAGATTGTGTTGTGATAAGCTTCTGAACAGCTTCTCTTGATGGGTTATTACCTCTCATGTCCTTCATTGGATTTATTTTTACTTTAAAGTTTTTTTTTCTTATGATTTATTTGTTTTCATTACTCTGCTTTAAACTTTTTGTGTTCTATAGAATTTTTTTTTAAACATATTGTTAGGCTGATATCTTTATTTCGTTTCACTGAGCGATGAATTACATTTTGCTTTTCTCCCTCAGATATTTATTATACCTTCTCAGGAGAGCATTTTTAAGACTTAATTATAATTCATTTCCTCTGGGAGGCTTTTGACTCTTCTTCCCTCCCAAATAATTTATTCCATGAGAAAGGATGGGTGAGGAAAAAAATATAACTAACTTGTCCATCGTCAATAAAAGAAGAAGAGGAGAGAAGAAAAAGAAGATGGAGATTCTATTGGTTCCCGAGAACCATATTAGGTACCGCTGATACAGCTGTATCATGATACTGCCAAGGTTGTCCTGAACATCGACTTATTTATTTCTCCTTTATTTATAGCTTTATTTGCGTCAAGCCAGGTAGCAATTACACGAACAAAAATTGGATACCAGTTGGGCTGAAATTGGGGCTTGGTGAGAGTTAGTTTGTAATATATTTTAGAGAAAAGGAATATATATATATATGCTTTTTTTTATTGAAGAATTCACTACTCATGAACCATGTTAACTAGTATTTGTACATAGTAACCCTAGAATATTATGATATTGTTAAATATAAGAACAAAATTTTGACACGCCCCTTTTTAAAAATATAATTCTTGTGTTTATATTTTCCATTGACTTTTTTTTTTTTAATGTTCGTCGTAAATTAATTCAGTTCATGTTGTGGGTGTATAGAGTCAAGTTTCACACATAGGTGCGCTTTCAATTGCAGTATTTTACGCAAATTCAAGCGTATACTTAACTTCAGTCACCCACTTGAATACCCAGTACTGATCTCTGGCACTTGTAACTACTGAAGATGAACTTGATAACGGGTATTATTACAATCTCTCGTTACCTGGGCACGCATTTAAGAGCAATTAAAGTGTAAGTGAAGGTTGTTAGCACGAGGTAAACGCCAGACCAAACATGATGATGATGCCGTTTGATAATGGTGAAAGATTGACCAGACACAACTGGTATCATCTCGCCTTTACTGCTGCGGATTTTACTGGTTGGAAAAGGGCTGGAAATTCAATGAGAGAGAGAGAGAGAGAGAGAGAGAGAGAGAGAGAGAGAGAGAGAGAGAGAGAGAGGAAATTTTATATAAGCAAAAGATACACTAGAATCTAAAATGTTTTTTTCCGTTGACGGTTTTTCTGGTTATAGGGGTAATTACTAAATAGAGAAGATAAGGTAGGGAAAACTACAGAAACATATTTTTTAGGTTCTGGTGTTAATATTGGTCTTAAAAGTATGACCATAACATTTATAGTATTAGACCTTAAAGATCTTAGCAGTTGGAAAAAAAAAACAAAATTTTACTTTATAACAAAAATTTTATTTTATTTGTTTTTTCTCTGTTATATATTACACTTTTAAGAAGGTAGTAGCTTTTTTAACATGCTTTTCCTTTCATTTCAGATTGGACCTATGCTGGAGAGAAATATACTGGGCTACTTATTGGACAGATTTTTGATCGTCAGTTTGGTATTCAGTTTGTTGGTTTTAAATGCAGGTTCACATGGCAATTTTTTCCCCCAGTAATTTTCTTTATACTTTTATAAATAAGTAAGTGTAGATAGACGGGATGAGAACCCCTATCCGTTTATGATACAGTCTCAGTACATGCTAAAAACACTAGTGCATCTTTTCAGGTAATTTTTTCTATATTAATATTCAAATGCCTTGTTATCGTCTACTAAGTATTAATTTATTATTATTATTATTTCAAATTACATTTATTATTATTATTATTATTATTATTATTATTATTATTATTATTATTATTATTATTATTATTATTATAAGTAAGACAGTCGGACGCATGCGTGACTCAAAAACTACGGTAAGTACAAACTTGTCACTGTGATACTAACCACCACCACTACTACTAACACCCCCCCCCCCACTAACACTTATTAACACTTAATATGAACGAGACTGAACTGACACGAAGCTTGCTCACCAGACTAACGCCTATGCACCAGTCACAGTCTGATTCAAGTAATTACGAGTCTATGGCCGCTTTCACACCAAAGTGGCATGCCACGTCAGTTGAAAACGAACATCGGAAATATATGAAACCTTTCACACAGAATTGGCGTGACACGTCCCATGTGTCACACCACTTCTGTGTGAAAGGTTTCATATATTTCCGGATGTTCGTTTTCAACAGGCGTGTCACGTGCGACGTGCCACTGGTGTGAAAGCGGCCTATTATGCAAGTTGCAGGTAACTGGAAATGATATCAGAAAAAATCTTAACATTTGTGCATTATAGATTATTTTATATATATTTTATGTAATGATCCTAAATTCCAGAAATAATGAAAATAATGGCATTGGACCAACAATTCCTGTGATCGTCATTGTATATATTGTATATATATCCTTTTCACTTTTGCACAAGTTCCTGATGAAGCCTGCTGGAGAGTGAAAATTTTTCAGCAAAAATTGTGTGTGTTATTCCTCTGTTAACATGTGGATCACACTATCTGTGACTGTCTTTTTGTCATGACAATCATTTCTAGTTTGTTTGTCATATTGGAAGAGAAATAAAACAATAGGTGTTCAAAATCCTCCAGCGGTCCTCACCAGAAACTCTATGCAAAAAGTGAAAAAAGATACAAAGGATATTGTGTACAAGACGATTACTGGGATTATTTGTTCAGATAATAATTACTTCATAAACTTCTAAAATATCAGACGATCCTTTTTATTAAGTATGGTGGTTATTTTTTTATATTGATTCCTCATCAACTTGCTTTGAGTGATAATTGAAGCTTTCGTGTTTTAATTTGTGTATTAATAAATGCGTCATTATTATTATTTTTTTATTATTATTATTAATATTATTATTATTATTATTATTAATTCATAAATCAGCAATTATATTACTACATTACTTCATAAAAGTAATTTTTAATTGTAATTGATTAACAGTAGCTTTATATTTCCTGTTACTTACAGCAAAAACCATACTAGAAACGTAGTTACTAACAGGTAAGTGTGATTGTCATGAATAAATCAGACCCCGAAATCATGCACTGCATAATCAAGCACATTACTAACACCCACAACTAACACCGTTTACTAATTTAAAAAACTAATGAGTTAAGCATTGCCAATTATTATTAAATTTAATAATTAGCTATTTCGTTTATTAGTATAACTAATTAATTTATGAATTAAAATGTAGTACGTGGTAATTAAGTAAGGTCACTGTATTTATAAAAATAATGACCTTTGAATCTGAATTACTGGTGTTATCCAAACTTGTAATTGCCTTTTTGTTTTTGTTTTTTTATGAATGAAGGTCACCGGTATTACCATTTTGATTTTAAAGCTGAAAATGCAAGTAAAAAAATTGTATATATTCATTGTATTAACATGAAGATGAATATTTTAACTAGTGCATATGAAGCTAAATTCATATTAACAATGTTAAATGGATTATATTTATTTTGAAAATCCTTTTGAAAATCCTCTGTAAATTTGAATCTCTTAAGTGTTGAAGCAATTATATACTAATTTATTCACTTCATAAATTTTAATGTTATGTCACTTCTATTTTGAGTAATTAAAAATTTCAGTGATAAAGAACATCGTTGTACATAGTGTACATGTAAAGCTACTAACTCATTAAAACAAGCTAACCTAAGCACTAACGAGAAATTTGCACATTACTAACAATTACTAACGCAAAAACAGCTCCACAGCGAGTGAGGTAAGTTATGGGTAAGTATTTATTTGAGAGTTTATTAAATTTCATTTTTCCTCTTGTCTGTCCGAGCAGTCGTCTTAAACAAAAATTTAATATTAGAAATTATGAATTATTTTAAAAGTTTTTGCATAAGAATTAGGAAAAATGTGGTTCTCTTAATTTTAAAATATTAAAAAACCCATCAGATTTTGATGAATGATTAAAATTAGATTTACGTAAATGTTTGAAAAAAAAATAACTTTAATTCATTAATATGAAGATTATTATTCTTTTTAGAATTAAGATAAACTGCTTTGTAGGGTCAGATATAATGTTTTGGTATTTTTGTATATAAATCTCCGTAAAACGAGTTTTGAGTTGCAAGTTACGTACGTATAGCATTGCATATATTTTATTAATAATATGACCCGATTTCTTAAACAGTGTAAACCTAGGATTCCATATTGTTAGTTAGCTAGACACACACAAATGGATTTCTTAAACGCATCTGACGCGGTTCTGTGTATGGCTAGGATCCCGCATACACAGAACCGCGTCAGATGCGTTTATGAAATCCATTTGTGTGTCTAGCTAACTAACAATATGGTATCCTAGGTTTACACCGTTTAAGAAATAGATCTTATGTCTATATTTGTACTAATATTAAATTTAAGTTTAAAGGTTTCCCTTAGGCCTAGCAGTTTCCTCTCAACAATACTCACTTTATCGTTATCATAATAACTTAAATTTATCTGAAAATCTAACCTGCCAGGAATTGTTAATTTAGAGGTATTTTTTTATAGTTTGTAAGCTATAGGTGCATGGACTCTACAACATAAATTTATTTACTGTATGTATAGTTTACTTAATACACCCTGTATAACAGTTTTTCTTATTGCACATCCATGTTATGTCATCAACTTTAATGCTATTTTTTATATATATTATAATGGAGTCATATTTAATTGGATGTCTTGTATCACTCTGTTTTCTTTGATTGAAGGCATTTTGGTATAAAAATAGTAGTGTCTATCGAAGTCCTAGGCCATTTTATTTTGAAGTGATCAGAAAGTTTCCTTGAAATGGTGTAACGATATACAAATTATTTACAAATCATTTGTGTTTGTAATTTACACATCTTGTGAAATTATAAAATTGTGTGTATTTTTACTGCAACTAAAGAGCTTCAATGATATTGTTATTCATATCTGAAGTACACAAAAATTAATATCCTTTCGAGTGAGAAGAACACTTTCAGAAGATGGAACTTTTAGTATTTTTTATTCTAATATTCCAAGAGCCTTCAAATCACGGTCTTTGTATTTTACCCTGTGGATATTGTATTCTTTTTACTTTAAAGCTAGATTTTACTCTGTGTCACACGTAATAAGGTTTACCCTGCTCTTCGTATCGATATGTTAAATATTCTTTTCACTGAATCTGGCTGGTGTTGGCTTGGGATATGCTGATTACTAACCTATATAATATATAACAAGATTCCAACAGTAATATATATATATATATATATATATATATATATATATATATATATATATATATATATATGTATATATATATATATATATATATATATATATATATATATATATATATATATATATATATATTTTTTTTTTTTTTTTTTTTTTTTTTTTACTGCACATATTACTGCGTTAATCTTCCATATAACATATTACGCATGTTGACAGTAAACCAAGTCGCCTTAAGAGTAATAATTCCATTTTATTTTTCTTATATTTTTACAAATAGAACTTGACTTGAAAATGACGCTTACTAACGCTTGCGTTACTTGTCTCAACTACCTATATACGCGCTAAGATTTTACACACCATGTTACGGAAACAATAGGGTTACCTGGCTTTTATTAACATATTCTTGCATGTCATAGCAGTTGTGGGACGACGTAGTCTATATAAATAATAACATTAAATCTTGAGTCTGCTGTGTATACCCGAGTTCAGCAGTCCAGACACAGTTGGATACCAAAACAATTTGACGCTAAGAATTGGTTCTGAGATTTCTTTGCAGTGCTTTCGATTTTTTTTTTATTATTATTTTGATCGTTTTATAAATCCGAGGAGGGGCTATTTTTTT
Organism: Halocaridina rubra; assembly: GCA_037179515.1. Taxonomy (NCBI): domain Eukaryota; kingdom Metazoa; phylum Arthropoda; class Malacostraca; order Decapoda; family Atyidae; genus Halocaridina; species Halocaridina rubra. Next base: position 18,591 of record JAXCGZ010003869.1, read on the forward strand.
TTTATATATATATTAAGACATTTTCCTAACAGGATATAGTTTTAAACGACATTGGACTGCACTTCGCAAAACTATTTAGATATCATAACATAGGATCTTATAGTATATACTATGGCTCAGGCGGAGCGTCCAGCTACATTGAGGCGTTAGGTCGAGGGTTCGCGCCCCGTCACGGTCTGAGGCTAGCAAGGGCATGCACTCTGGGTAACGATTACATGTGCCAAAACAAGTCCTTCGCCAGAAAGACAACCGTCCTAGCCCTTGGTAGAAAAGAGAGTCCGTGACGTAAAACACGCTTTTTTAATGTAGGATCTCATGGTTATCTTAATACTTACCAGTGTATGAAGATTTTCTCCTTTAATTCTAAGATGAGGTGATTGACACTGTTTAAATATTAGTTTTTTTTTTTATAAGAATGAATGTAAGTGTTATAAGGATCTCTATCGCTGACTAGAAGATCAGTTATCAGTGGTTACTAAGGACAGCATCGTAGCAGTACCTTCCTTGTTTGAAATAGAAGCATGCAGGAATGAGAATTTAATTTTCACTTTCATGATTAGTGATAAATGAAGTAGCTCGTGGCAAATAAAAGGGGATTCATGTTTTAAGTAGTTTATGTAGCTTATTTTTTTTATAATATAGTTTGTTTACATTATTACGAATTACGTTAGTACTAGTCAGCTCTTTTCGTACTGTATTATATTGCGTGAATGAGGATATAAGGAAGAATAGGCTGAGAGAGGATCAGACAAACAGAGAACTTTTGAGGAATCTATTCCGTAACCCCTACTCTACATTGACATTGGAATGGGATTAGTGAAAGAGGATTTTAATAGTATATTGATCTCTGTGTTGAGAGTATTATATCAACCATTTCGATTAAAAATTAGTTTCATGTTCATTATATAAATAAGACCGACTTAACATGTATATTAACATATATACTCACTTATAGGGCCAAGTGATTTAGAAAATGCGAGATATTTTTAAAACCGTGTAATTTTCGTCTCTCTCTCTCTCTCTCTCTCTCTCTCTCTCTCTCTCTCTCTCTCTCTCTCTCTCTCTCTCTCTCTCTCTCTCCTCTCTCTCTCTCTCTCTCTCTCTCTCTCCTCTCTCTCTCTCTCTCTCTCTCTCTCTTTCTCAGACCCATTTCAATGCTATTATTTATAACTTTATAGCTGTGTTTACTTCACATCACTAATTTGAGTTTTATAGTCTCTCCTAAAGTTCTTTATAGACCTGCCTGGACATCATGGTCATTTGCAACTCATATATTTCATTTTTATAATTTCTTATTTTTATTATTTTTTTCATTCCTATGTTTAGACAAGAGATTAGCGCAGGTAGTGATTAAAGAAGGGATGGACATCTATATGTTTGACTGATAAACTTACGAATTTTAGTAAATTATGGCGATGTAGAATTATTTAATGTTTTCTATCTCTCTTCTTTTACTTTATATATATATATATATTTACCTATTTATTGATAATATATATATATATATATATATATATATATATATATATATATATATATATATATATATATATATATATATAATATATATATATATATATATATATATCACTTACTTTATATGAACACTTGTTTTAATTTGCCTTTTTGTATAAGCAATCCTACCTTATTTAAAAAAAAAAGTAATAATTTTAGTATCTTATAAAATCTCTAGACACCTCGCACAGTGTTTTATATTTAAGCTGTATTTAATGTTGATTATTGATTCGATACTTCATATATAATACTTGCATATTGTTTTCTTCTACCTGTGCATCGGAAGGTTTTGACCTTTCTTTTCGCATTTTTTTTATAATGTCATTCCTCTGTTTGGGATACTGTAATAAAATAGGATCACTATATGTACATATATGTGTGACAATTTTTTGCCAATTACTGGGATTCGAAGCTAGGATACAATCATTTTGTAAAGCTTTACGAATTAAACTATCGAAGGATAAAATAGAAACCTCTAAGCAAAATGCTGTGGCTAGGAAATATTTTTACATTATATCAAATCCTCGCTATATAGGCATTTGCCGTTATCAAAATATCACATTCTATATGAAAACGTCAAGCATAATTGTGCATGTGAGATAATTACAGATGCTATATATATATATATATATATATATATATATATATATATATATATATATATATATATATATATATATATATGGATTTTATTTAATTGCGAGAACAACCCATAAAAAAAAAGGAACTGGGGAAGAGAGAGTAATATGAACATGGGCATGCAGGAGTGTGTTCATTCCCAAACTCCATCATTTAGGTGAGGGTTTCCTCTTATACTTTCGGTGGTACAAATAATAGTGCCTTACACATTTTGTCCTTGGTTCGAATCCCGGGTGGAGGCAAAAAGATTTCATATTTTCAAATTTTTTTACGTGTTATATGTCACTATTTGGGATGGGCACAGATGGATTAAATCTTGGGAATTAAGGCTAGATGCCCTTCCTATCGCCCCGTCCTGGGTTCAAAAGCAGGTCCTCCCTAGTCGAGCACTCTACGTGATACTATAAAGCGGTCCCAATAAGTACACATAGCAATAGTTATTTTATCTTTATATATATTCTAACGTCAATACTTTGCTTGCCAATCTGATCGCTAAATATTATTATTATTATTAATATTATTATTATTATTACTATTATTATTATTGTTGTTGTTTTTGTTGATATATCAAATACATAATTAACGTAATGAAGATTTATATAAATTAATATTCAAGTAAACCTATTAAAAAGGTATTTATTGTTCTAACTTATGTAGTAAACCCATCTCAACTCCGTACTGGTCTTAAACCCTGAGAATTGGGAAGGGTTGGTATTTCATGAGGGACATCTGACACAGAGCTCTAGGACGATACCAAACATAGTCTCTAAGAGGCCATTCAGATACAGCGAACCCATGTGAATGTTGAAAAGCTACTGAGAAATAGTTCAATAGTGCTCTTCAACCTCGGCCAGGAAGAAGCATAAACTCTACGGATTCATATCGCCCGAAAATAGCTTTGGCACCTTTGTCAAGGAATAAAATGTAATTAACTAACTTGGCCGATCGTAACTGTCGTTGTCAGACCCTTGCAGAGTTAAGCAATGTAGATTTTATTTAATCCATCCTGGGTATTCTCAACTGGATAATAACCACCCACTCAGTCTCCTACTCTTCGGTAATCAGTGGTAACGCGCTGGCTTCGCATTCACGAGGTCGAAAGATCGGTCCCCGTCCAAGACCGAGAGTTTAAGCTGTTTACTGGCAGGAACTGCTGTGGGTGGACATCACAGTGGGGGGTTGGGGCTTGTCCTGGCTGACGAATACCCATTGTAAAATGGAAATAAAAAAAAAAAAAAAAAAAAAAAAAAAAAAAAAAAAAAAAAAAAAAAACAGCTTTGTTAAATATTGACGTTGCCGCCTTTATTTATGTTAAGTACTTTATGTAATTAAATATTCCTTATTATTATTATTAATTATTATTATAATTAGTAATAGTAGTAGTAGTAGTAATAGCAACAGTAGTAGTAGTAGAGTGTTGCAGCGACTTGATTACCTTGTAGCTTCTTTCTGTTTATGGTACTTTTTAATTATTTTTTTTATTTGTTTGCTATTTACATTATGTATTTTAGTCAAAGTGCTGTGCCACATATATTTTGAAACAATGCACCTTCTATAGTCTTATACTTAGTTCACGCTCAAAGATCCTTATTAGATATGAACAGTTAATAGTCCATATTATATATATATATATATATATATATATATATATATATATATATATATATATATATATATATATATATATATATCGGCCTCCCCTTCTTGTTACTGGGCATAACTAGGAAACCGGTCTTGCTTGCACACCAGAAAACACAATATGGCACAATTTATCTCTTGGTGAGTTAGTTTGGCAGCGCTTGCGAAGTGATCCATCCTATGAGTTGAATCACCCTGATCTTAGACTGAAGACTACGTTGACCCTAAAGGTCGTGAGCTATCAAAGGATTCTAGCATCTTACTGGCGACAGCTTGTCTTCAGTGGAAATTCTTCCATAATATATTGAAACAAAGGTCTTATATTCAACAGCAAATTCCGTTTATGAAAGCAGCTTGTACGTATATTTTTTTCATATGGCAAATTTTCTACCTTTATTTAGGTCTCACATTGGTTAGAGCACACGACTCTAGAAGTTACTGATCCGCGATCGAACCCATCGCTGAACGTTAGGAATAGCATCCAGCTTCAGTTCCCCAGCTCCAACCTGTGTCCACCCCCAAAATGGGGTCCCTGTAATGACACATTAAGGTCTTTTTTTTATTTTAATTAACACGGTATTGGGGACCGCCGTCGCGTAACCGGTCGAGAGCTCAACTCGGGAGGAGGCGGACTTGTATTCGACCCCGAGGGTGGGCGTTAGGAAAGGCATCCAGTCTTAATTCCCCAGCTTCAAGCCATCCACTCCCAAATGGGGGACTAACAGTAACACAAAACGTGAAAATAAAGTTAACACAAGTGGATATAAGTTACGAAAACGCAGGTAATATTAACGGGCTGTGTGTGTAAAAACAATCCAGTAGAGCAACCTAACTCGTTTCCCAATTGATACATATTTACTGAATAAAGCATTACTCGAGTGTGTATTTTGTGTGTACATGCGTGTATCTGTGGGTGTTTGCTTGATCAATGGAAATACGGTATCATTAATCGCTCATTATGATGAATTCATGCATACTAGTACATCTCGATCGTGGCTAGACCTACTACCGAATTTTTTTTAGCTCCTTATACTCTCTCTCTCTCTCTCTCTCTCTCTCTCTCTCTCTCTCTCTCTCTCTCTCTCTCTCTCTCTCTCTCTCTCTCTCTCTCCAGTACCGTTTGCAGAATATGAATGCGTGTGAAAATACTCTTAGTTGTTTGACCTCTGAATGATTATAAAAAATAATATAGAGAAGAAGATTTTGAATAACAGTAAAGGAAAGAAAAGGAAAAGGTAGAGAATAAGAGAAGTCATAAGAAAGTAAGTTAGGAAAATAAAAGAAAGGCCGAGAATGTGCAAGCATTAGAGAAAAGGAATTGGAAAAGATACCGTGGCTGCAGGAGTAAAGAACGACTCAAATTGAAAAATAATGGCTTGAAAAGCAAAATTCATCCAACTTTGATTCAGTTGCCGTTCTCCTCAGCTTGTATTTTTTTCTCACTATTTTCTGTTTTGTATAGGAATTTTATGAGCATCTCTCTCCATCTAAGTGAGGCTAATACTGTTTTCTTCTTCGGCTTCTTCAACTCATGTTCTCGAAGTCTGTCCTCTCTGCACGTTCCATCTTATCCTCTGTTTTTACAATCCAACCGACCGTATTTCCGTTCTACTTATCTTTTTAAACCGTTAGCTGATGCGATTCCTTATATTTTTGTTTATGGAAGACTGAGTTATCCTACCAAAAAATAATTTTACGTATTCAATAGCATTTAGTTTTTCAAATGCGCGAGTTGAGGCCTACGTTTGACAGGAAAGTCGATAGTATTAGATAAAATAACTTCCTGTTATCATATATATTTCTTAATTACGTTAAAAGTTTTTACATATTTTTCTGTTAAAGCAAATCCTACTCTATGTATAAGACATTTTCCTCATTGGTATATATCGTGATTAGAGAGGGAGAGAGAGAGAGAGAGAGAACCGAATCCCGTTCTTTTTTGATTCATTTTCAATCATAATATTCAACAGATCTTTTACATGACATATAATAATATCATGATTATATAATATTTACTTTTGCTGATTAGACAAATAATAAAAAAGTTAATGTTTATATCCTCAGTATATATCACTGATAAATAGTAATAATGTCATTTCGAATGAGGTTTGGAGGAGAGAGTAAAATGAATATAGGATTCAGTAGAGTCTTTTCATTCTCTTATTCCAGCATTTACCTGGGAGATTTTTCTCGTCTCATATACCTTCGATCGTACATTCGGTAGCTCTTTGAGACTGATTGTGTCCTAGGCTCGAATCCTTGCCGGATGCAGAAATTAGTTTCGTTTTCAAATATAATAATGCGTTTATTGATTTTATATATATATATATATATATATATATATATATATATAATATATATATATATATATATATATATATATATAGATAGATAGATAGATAGATAGGTGGATAGAGAGACTCAAAAACATTAGACAGACTAATGTTTAAAGGAGGTGATATCCTACTGAAGGGAGAAGCATTGTGCACAATAAATAGCCTGGGCCTCGCTTTAGAAAGAAATAGAGAATAAGGACGCTTACAAGATAGAAAAGACTAGAATAGAAGAAAGGGAGAGAGAGAGAGAGAGAGAGAGAGAGAGAGAGAGAGAGAGAGAGAGAGAGAGAGAGAGAGAGACCTAAACAGGTAGCAGAAGATTGGACTTGAGAAAGGTATTATCGGAGGGAGGGAGGCGGGAAATACCCTTTCGGGTGGGGGATGTGGGGGGCCTTGTGGGCTAGACAACAGATGGTTGACGTTTACCTGCTCTCTCTCTCTCTCTCTCTCTCTCTCTCTCTCTCTCTCTCTCTCTCTCTCTCTCTCTCTCTCTCTCTCTCTCTCTCTCTCTCCACTTTAAACTGAAGCGTAAGGCGCACGAATGATGAGGCGATATATTCTTGAGTTTTTATAGGTAATATATCGCCGTCTTTAAATTTAGTAAGCTGAAGGGGATTACAAAATGAAAGTTGAGAGAGAGAGAGAGAGAGAGAGAGATATTACGTGATACAGAACTAACACCTTGAACGATTTTTTTTATGTACTTCGTTTGGCAATATGCACGCACATACAAACACACCTGTCATGGGTCTGTCCCCATTCTGGAGCAGATCCAGCAATTATCCTAACAGATCCTGAAAAGGGATTGGGTTAACTGAAAAAGTCGCACACACACACACGCACACGTAAGCATTTTTTTTATGATGGTGACACCAGGACAAGCCAAAATAAATTAATAAATTCTGCTCTCATCGGGCCTGGGCACAAAAAAAAAAAAAACATAATGCAAAGAAAAACAGAGTCAATCATTCGATAATGTAGTAGATTATCCTTTCCATAATTTGAGCTTGTGCAAAGGCATAATTTAAAAAAATAAAACTATAGTTTTATCAGTATATTTTCACGAATTCATTACTAGGCCATTTGACGGAAGTGAGTGTGGTACACTTCGTGCAGTGATGTAATTATTGTATGAGTAATTTATTTTTACCTAAACCCTTCTGTATCGGCATGAACAAGCGACTTAAATTTAATTCTCTGCTATATTTATGGGTTTCGCTAATGGAAAATATAGTATGCATATTGACTACTAATATATCATCGCTAATTTTCTTTTCAAATTATTTTTTTAAATTTTTAATCTGTCAATTAGTCATTAGTCCTACTTTATTCGTTTTTGTTTTTCCAAGAAGTGTTTAACTAGTATAATTTTAGATTGTAAACTTTATTATTTTAATTTTTTAACTCTCTCTCTCTCTCTCTCTCTCTCTCTCTCTCTCTCTCTCTCTCTCTCTCTCTCTCTCTCTCTCTCTCTCTCTCTCTCTCTCTCTCTCTCTCTCTCTCTCTCAACACAAGAAGTCGATGAAAGCGAGGGAAAAAAAAAGGAACATTCTCTGCCATAGACCATCTGTCCCTAGAAACCTGGGGCTTTTTATTATTATTATTATTATTATTGCTTTCCAGTTGCTAGTGAAACTACTAGTTAGACCGCTCAGTCGTTGATATCTCTGTCATATATGTTCTCAGAGAGTATGGGCGCGTTTACTGCTTCTAAGAGTGGTAATCATGGGCAAAACCTTCTCCAGCAGAAATGAGTTTTCATTTTCATTTTTTTTAAAACTGCTAAAGCTACTTGATAATGTAACCACTACTGTGCTGCTTTAAAAAATAAATTTAGTTTTTTGTGAGGTCTTCAGTTTAAAGTAACGATGTTATATTCCTAAACAGGTACTGGATGGCTGTTTTTTTCCTATTATTTTTTAAAAGATGTGACTGGTGCCCTCGGGAGGAATTAGCCCATCTTATAGAGGTAACACGCCCATGAGGCCTATTGTCTAAGGAATTAAAGTGTAGCAAACCTTTTAATTAGCACTATTGTATAGCAGACCGAACCGTTGCTCTCATTTCCTGTGGAAGGCAAGAGAAAGAAGAAGAGAAAGAAAGGCCGAATAGGGAAAGTATGCTCAAGGAGAAAGAGATCAAGGGAGAGACTCTAAGAAACTAGAAAGAAGAAGATATACGACAGATCTGAATGAGGTTCAAAGAAAAATGCTCTTAAAATTTACAGTAAAATCTTTGACTTTTTCCACCTTAGCTTGTTGCTTGGCGTATAGTAGTAGTGATAATAAATAATAATTATACTTATGATAATAATCAGTTTGTAAAGCAATATATAAATTAAAAATGAAATACCTGACCAGGAGGGACAAAATAATACTGAGACTAGTTATTCTTTTTAAGTACATAAAGTTTAGTTTCGTTTAAGATTTTTTGTTTTTTGTTTTTAATATAGTACATAAGCGGTAAATTAAGAGATCTGGTGAGTAACTGAGCAGAAAGGCTCATTTATAAGAAGGAAGACATGAAGATGAGACGTAAGCAGTCTGTACTGTACACATACTCCAAGTATCCTGGTTAACTCTTGTCTTTCTATCCGTTTAAAGCAGTGATTCTCAACTCTTCCTCTGTCATATACCACATTATCTCCCATGCTGTAAACAGATATATAGATAAATGAATGAAATTTATAAAGCAGGTTGCTAGAGTATATTAAAATGTTAGTTTTTGAACAATGAAGCTCTATATATTTTCTTACTGTTAATTAATTTAATATTGAAAATGAACTATAAAATAGAAACTTTCAGCTGTGATATATTGACAAAAATCCCCCTGTCATGCAAATGTTTATCCTAAGGGGGTAGATATACCCTTGGTTGAGAATCTCTAGGTTAGAGTGTTGCTGTTACCATGATTACTGTCGTATTTCCTCAGGCATAGGTCAAAGTTTTATTTACATATGAATATTATTTTCGTTATTGCGTTTCTTCCTTTCGCTGTGGTCACCGCATGGACTGACTATGAGAGACAAGGACAGGATATTATTATTATTATTATTTTTATTATTATTGCTATTATTATTATTATTATTATTATTATTATTATTATTATTATTATTATTGCTATTATTATTATTATTATCATTGTTACTAGTATTATTATTATTATTCAGTGATCAATAGTAATCATAACCATGTATAAAGTACATTTGTATAAATGTATCGTAGGGTAGTTGACGGAAGATATCTTATAAATTTTATCTTGAATCTTAATAAAATGTCAGTTTTATATTTAGTTGACCTGATATGAATTAGGTTTAAAGGTAAAGGATATTGAAAAACTGGCCGTATGTGTTTTACTTCCGGTGTATACCGTTCTCCCGTATTAAGTAAAGAATGACATAAATCTAAGCTTTAGCTCAACCAGTTTCGCAATATATTGACGCCACAAACAAAGAATACCTGCAGGTTTGCTTCGAAATACTTTAATTTTGTTTGATTTTATTGGATAATCTGGCTCGGGTAAATCTTTTATATATCTGTTTGTGTTATGACGTTTGGAACTCAAATAGGATGCCATACAGTGTCATTTTATGAACTAAGGATGCCATCCTATATGGCCAGAGTTCAAGTTTCCATAGTGGCTCGTATAACCTCTCTTAACTAGAACCATTTAGAAATCAGGAGATGCTTATAGTTTGTCCCTCGTGCCTGGTAGCCTCTATCAACTTGGCAGATATTTGTGATGACACCAATAGCTATATGGAATCATTCGTGGTTCATTACGAGGTGGAGATATTTTTTAATGGCAAATACACACTTTTAAGAGTGCTAATAAAAAATTGTAACGTTTATTCCAGACAGTTTACTGAATAAGATTTCCAGTCTTGATCATACCCGTGTCCGTCTCTCCAACATTGCGTGATGAATTATAAATTAGTTATTTATTCAATATTTTTTTTTCGCCAGAAAGAGAAAACGCACCTTGTGGTGCATTATCATTGATATTAATATACAGCTACTGTATCCTACAAGTCATATTTACAGTTCTCAATAAATAGAAACAATTGAACTACCAGTGAACTTTATTCTCCGTTACTGTATTATATACAGGTTTATTTATCTGTATGTGATCAACCTGAGTGTGTTCCATTTCCTTTTACTTGTATAAACGCTTAAAATATAGTGACTTTTTTTTTTTAAATGGCGAAGCATTACTTGGGGTTCTCGCTAGCTGAGATGCAGAAATAGCAGGAAATGAAGACAACAGCAACAATAGTGTTCTACACCAAATGATAGCATGGAAACAACACCACTGCATTGGCAGTGTCGACAAAATCAGCCGTAGCAACAACAATCATGCTAAAGGCAGTTATCAGAACGAGTAATAATAGAAGCGACATGTTGTGACAACTGAATAAAAACAATGTGTAATCAACACTATGACTCAGGAAGAACAAAGAAACCATTACGAAGAAAAAAAAAACCGGTTGAAATTGGAATAAATTACTAAGGACGAAGGAGAAAACAAAATCAAATCAGTTAAATAAAGGAGGTAAAAACAAAAAGTAATAATTATTATGAATCTAAACAGATAATAAGGGAGAGATAGGAAAAGAATGTTGAATGAAAAATGAATGAGTGAATGGAGAAAGAAGAGAGGGAATAAGAATTCGCCATAACCACCCAGCTAGTTAATAGGTGTAGGTAATAGAGGGTCATGATAAGTGAGGCCAAGGGTTGGGTCACACATCCGGCCTCTTCCTTTCTTGCCTCTCATACACATTCACAACGCTCGTAAGCGCCTAACTTCTCTCTCTCTCTCTCTCTCTCTCTCTCTCTCTCTCTCTCTCTCTCTCTCTCTCTCTCTCTCTCTCTCTCTCTCCTTCCCTTTTCTTGCAACTTAACACCACATCATTTACGTTTCTTCGTCTGTTTTTATTCTCCCTTTATTAGTATACTGTATTCAGCTCTAAGCACAGCATTTCACTCACTTTACGTAACTTAAATTTGTATTAATCTCCATTGCAGCCAGTACTTACTCACCCTCAGACCTAAACGAAGCTCCTGAAGAATTCGGACCTTTTTATTTTATTTTTTATTTTTTTACCAGGTTAGGCTAGGATTGAATTTGAAATTGAAAGCCAAACTCAGTCTAACCTAAATTAACCTAACCTAGCCTTACTTCGTTGCTGATAAAAGAGACGTCCCAGTTCTTCAGGAGCTCCAACGAAATACACGAGTTTCGTTTATTACATCTATCCTAAGATGACTTATTCCTCACTATTGACGACTTGCTTCTGTTGTCCTACTTACTCTGAGCATAGAAGTGGTTGACGCTATATGCAGGTTCAGCGTATTAATGCAATTTGTGAAATATCTACTTATTAATATTCTCTGTATCCCCCTAGTCTTTCTTAACATTTTTTATCAACCAATTCCATTAATCACATGTTCCTCATGGCTGCTTTTCTACTATTACCGTTTTATTTTTACTCACCCCACATAATGTCCCCCTTTGGCTTAGGAATATTGTCTGCAGTTTAAATAATGTAAACGTTCATTATTGAAATTATAGAACCTAAACTATTCTTAAATTGCGACCTTTAGATACACCAGTTGTAAAGGTATGAGGCCCTAATAAGAATGATCTTAATTACCATTTCCTCATGATAAATGCAATTATTTTATACTTTTTATTATAACTATAATTTTTTATAGTGCTTGTTAAATATAACTTTTAAGCTATACTGTAGTACCGATATTCTAGTTTCGTAATATATAAATGCCGGAATGTCTGATATTATCTTCTATTTTACTGCTAATTTTTGGCGCATTCTCTCCCGGTACATATCTTCACTGCTTCATATTGTCATCGTTTTTTTAAAAGGCAGTTCTGTAAATAATTTACAGCTGTAGTTTTTTAAACATTTGGATGTAATAAAACTCAGTTTTGTTTTCATTTGCACACCCGGGTATAAATATCGATATTGTGGATCATAAATATATTCTTGTAGGAACTAATTCTACACTTGCTATTATATGCTATTGGATATCACGGTCAAACAAGCTTTCGATAGTTTTTGCACTACCTCAACAGTATCTTGGAAATTAAAATGACATTTTTTTTCCCTTTCTGTAATTGGTTCCATGCTGTAATAACAGGACTTAATTCTTTAATGAACATTTAACGTTCAAAAGCAATTACTGAAAATGCTTTTAGAAATAAAGAAGAAATAAATAAATAAAATCTTGACATGACACGCAAAGCTGGACACGGAAAATGAGGAGGTACCCTTGAATTATCATTTCTATTACAGATATAACCGGGATTAATCAGGATATAGAATAGATTACAAGATTTCCAATTTCACATTTTGCATAATACCGATGTATCGCACCATTGCGTGATGTACCACTTATGAAAAATAGACAGAGCATGACCAGCCATGGTAGAAGAAGAAGAAGCTACAAGATACAGGGTATGGAGAGAGACGAACAGAAATGGAAACAGAGAAGGAAGGGAGAGAGACAAGCAGGAATTGGAAAAATAGCGAAAGAGAAGAAAGAAAGATGAAAGGGAAAATGGATCTGGCGTTTCTGTTGATGTCTAATTATGTTATTTTTGCAACGTTCTGTTGGACTTGATACTGAATGACATAAAAATATCTGTTGTACCTTTGCGAAAAGGTTATCTGATTATATGAGAATTCCCACAAGCAGAGAGGTAATCATGCTTCTAGTATGTTCATTATTGTATAAACCTCTGCAAAAGTTCATACCCACATACTGACTGCTTTATACTTTATAACTGCAGTTCAAGGACAAGTGTCTGTTTTGAAATTAGTTGTATTGCCCTAAGCGATCCCTTGCTCTGCGTAGATATTGTTCTGCCATTACCCCCACACATCTAGTGAAATACTTCAGTAGATAAGTTGGCAGGCGTTAACTCACGATACCCGCTTCAAGCCTCACCTTTTTAATCTCCTCATCCATTCCATCGCTCAGTTTATATTATGATTTGTCTTTTAAATAGCTTCAAATATACAGTAATTTGAGGGTGAAAAATACAGTATATTTTATATATAATAAGAGAGCTAAAAACTGAATAAGTAACTTAAAGGAATTTAAACTATACTTTTTTATTTTTTTTTATTTAACTTTTAAGGAATCATAATTGTTCGTAAATAGTTGAACACATAAGTTTTACGTAGTGAAGGTCTGTGTAACATGAAGGGAAAAAGAAAACATTACTATGCTTGAATGTAGCCGGTAGCACGGGTGTTCATTTGCGTGCGTGAGTGTGTATGTGCTTACGTGAGCGTGCACAGGCGTGGGCGTGTGGGCCACGAAGGAAGGATAGGGTTGGGTGAGTGGGTGGAGGGGGCAGTGACTTTTTAGTAACGTATTTTCGTCGGTACCCAAATTCCTAGTCAATAACCCCCCCCCCCATCATTTGGATTACTTGAAGTTTACAGTATGTGTGTGTATTCATAACATTATTATTTTTTCCAGTTATTTTCCTTCTTATTTTGTGTTGTACTTCTTTTTCTGGATTTTGTTTCTTGTATTCTTGGTCTCTGCTTTGTAATATCCTCATTTTATATATTTTAATTAGTACGTTTAATGACTTGATCCATATTAATCTTTTATGCATTTACTTTTATTTTCTCTATATTATTATTCCATTTGTTTTGTTCCCTTTTTCGAAATGTTCGTGGTCTGTGTATGATAATTATTTTTCATAGTATGTAAGGTGGAAAGTTAAGGGAGGTTTACACGGTCAAACGGTTCGTCGAACCGGTTCGACAGACAAGTGTTTGAAGTGATGTTCGAACGTGTGAACGGGGTATTTGGTTGTCGAACACGTTTATCGAACGTGATCGACAACCAAATACCCCGTTCACACGTCCGAACATCACTTCAAACACTTGTCTGTCGAACCGCGTTCGACGAACCGTTGGACCGTGTAAACCGCCCTTTAGACTGTATTAACAAAGCTTAAAGGAGGAGTCCGTTCCCAGTAGGTCCTTTCTCAATCCAGGGATCATTGCACTGGAATGAAGAAAAGTCAGGTTTTGAAAATGTCTCTCTGGAAACTGGAGTTGGGACTAGTAAAGAGCCGTCAGACATGGTCGTGACTTCCGGGCTGCTAGGTTTCCGTCGCCGCCCTCCCATGACAACCATGTAGGAAGAAGGAGGGACGGACGGGCAAGGGCTAAAGGACGAGGGAGAGGAAGAAGAAAAAAATGAAATGGAAGTACGGAAAAATGAATGCAAATATGGAAAAAAATGGACGAGAAGACTTAGAAAAAAAAAATAGATACTTGATGTGTCAAAACAGCGGCGAATAATGGACGAATTGTACATTAGTTTGTGATATATAAGGACGAACAATATGATTATAATACTTGTGATGAAGGCATTATGGTACGAAGCTAAGCATAGAAATATGAAGTTAAAAGTTCCACCGACGTGTGTTACATGCATATGGAAATGTGCTCCTCTGAACGTCTTTTGGACGCACGTGTAAATAAACAATGACGAAGTACAGCCTTTGCCATCGATTCTTGGGTTTAGTCTCAGTAGTCTCCGTAGCAAAATGGTAGCGTCCGCGACTGAGGCGGCAGGGCGAGGGTTCGCGCCCCGTCACGGACTGAGGTTAGTAAGGGCATACACTCAGGGTAACGATTACATCTCCCAAAACAAGTCCTTTGCATGAAGGCAACCGTCCTACCGTCCTAGCCCTTAGTAGAAAAGGGAGTCGTGACGTAAAACCGAAACCAAACCAAATCTTAGTCTCATGTCTCCTTGTCAAGTAATATTACATCAGACGTCCGTTCGAGAGAGGACAGTGATGAAATATCATATTTGTTTGGAAAATCATGAGGAAAATGACAAGTATGTTTTCATCAGTTTTTTCCTGCGAAACAAACATAAATTGATTATAATCTGGTGTACTTGAATAAACATATAAATGTATAGAGAATTAGGTAATATTTTTCCGTATCAGTTTTTGTTATTTGTATTTGTATAATAATGGTTTACGTTTCCAATTTCCGTATATGGAGATTGATGATAACTGTAAATTACTCCTGCGTTGTATTTTATTCAATAGCTATTTTTTTTTTTACTTGTATACTGTTAGAGCATGTGATTGCTTGAGTGAAATAAGCATTCAGCGTATCAAATAATAATAATAATGATAATAATAATAATAATTAATAATAATAATAATAATAATAATAAGCAGTCTGAATAAAACCAATGGAAAAGAATCATTTCGTAATTCATAATTTAAAAAAAAAAAAAGGATTATGAGAAGGGAAGGAGTTATCATTAAAGGAGAAAATAAGTTATAATTGCAGACAGAACAAGTCAAATTATGGAATACTTTTTTTTTTTTACCCTAAATATTAAAATTATTTCCTTCGTTTTTAAGACTTGGTCTCCGCTAAAATTTTGGGTATACTTTTGGAGTCCGAGGTGGTGGCGGTGATGGATGTGTGTGTGTGTGTTTTTTTTTTTCCGAATTCTTCAGCGTCAATATATAGACGATAGAAACTTTAAACCAAAATTCGAATTCTGTTCCATAGCCTTCCGATGTTAATCATGCAAATGAGATGCCTTTTCTATATGAATTTCTTGTATCTGGAATGATAATATTGATCTGCACGTGAATCACAAGTCTTTTTACCTGTAAAATTTTAACAGGTTGATTATAGGTCACGGGGGTTTTGCGTGTAGCTTACACCAGGATTTATTTTTTATTATACATTCATTATTATTTTTACATTTTTATTCATTCATATATATTAATAGATTAATTACTTTTAGGTACCGATTTTCTTTAGTTGAGCAGATGAAGACATTACAGAAAAAAAAAGAAAAAGTATAATGAGTAGTTTTACCTAAACACAAATAATATATATACATATTTGTGTCTAGGGCTATATCGTTTTTTACATTAATTTTATAAGTAATAATGATAATAATAATTATTAATATTATTATCATATTAGTTATAGTTGTTTTTTGTGGGAAACTGGTCTAGTTATTTTAAGCATATTCGACTCTTACTCAGTTACTGTGAATTGCATGCATTTGACTTCATCTCATTTTAAAACTCATATGTGATTTTTTACATGCATTAGCAATATCCCATCCACCATTTATTCTTATTATTTTTTTTTTTCATTGTCGCTAATGTATTTTATGTAATTAGTTTTAGATTTCATGGTATTATATAAGATTCTTAGACACGATAGGCATTTGACTAAATATATTGGTAAGTTGGATCAGGATAACCAATATGGTTAGAGGTTCCTAAATAGGAGCTTTACATTACTGCAGGAGATAGTATTTGATCATGTAAATTCTCTCTCTCTCTCTCTCTCTCTCTCTCTCTCTCTCTCTCTCTCTCTCTCTCTCTCTCTCTCTCTCTCTCTCTCTCTCTCTCTCTCTCTCTCTCTCTCTCTCAAATTGAATCTGTTTAAGTTACTCAAGACAGAATTATCGATGTACATGCGTATTTAAATTTTTATATTTTGATATCAACACAAAAGGCAAATATTCTTCAATAATAATAATAATAATAATAATAATTATAATAATAATAGCAATAATAATAATAATAATAATAATAATAATAATAATAATAATAATAATGATAATAATCATAATAATAATAACAATAATAATAATAATCATAAAAGATATGTGGAGACATACGAAGATAAGTAACATGCAAATAGAGTTATACAGATAAAATTATAATAAAAAGCAAAATGCGTAGTTTTACATAAACACAAATAATGTATATACATATTTGTTTTTAACCGTAGGTACTGTATTAAGCATCAGCATATTCCAAGCAACACACTTTACAGTTAGGTCATTCATAGCATTAGCCAGTATCAAAAACTAGACATTGTAAGCAAAGCAGGTCTTCCTGTCTTTATATCAAGCCAAAAGAAGAAGAGCAAAAGAGGACAGAAGCCAGGACGTCCCACATATCCTTGGCACTGGAAGAATTCACAGATGGTTCTGAGTCGTGGATTCCACAGTGCCAAAGATGGAAGGGCTATAAAAGCAGCAATGAAGACTCAGCAACAACCACAGATGAAGTTCAAATGTAGCCCAAGATGAGTGTCGACAGATTTTCACTTCAAAAGCACATTTATCCCTACTGTCATCAAGGAGAAATTGTTTTATTGACCTGTGACTGGTGTGTCAGCCACACTATCATTAAAAAGGGATAATGTGAAACTGTGTACTATATATAGTTCAAGATTTATACAATTTAGGGTTAGTATTTATATTTTATGAATGTGTATAACTAATATGATACTACATAAGGTGAGTATTATATTTGTATGTATATAGAATATACCAATACCTTAAGCTATTTACTCTTATTCGGTATATTTAATTTCAAATTATAGAATCTTAGGTGTCTCAAATGGTATTTATTAAAATGTCAATATTATCGATCTTTATTGTATAGTCATGTATTTGGTTAAAGCTTTTCTCAGCGTTATTTACTTTATTTCCAGAGTGCATGGAGTTATCACAGTAATATTATATTAAGCTAAAACAAGCATAAATAAGAAGTTTTTAATGTTACAAAACAGGATCCTTCTTAACTTAAGATTTTTCTTAATGCCATTTATAATTACTTGAAATCCACTTATAAGTACTTACTGGTGAGGTATAAGTGTGCATTATTGAAATATCCACAGGTATAAACATTGTTGGTAAGTGAAATGTTTTTTTTTTCCCAGCTGCGATATCCCTAAAATCTTAAGACAACTGGCAAAACGCCAATATAGATCTCAGAGAAAATTTCAGATATCAGATGGTCATGGTAAGTACTCTAATATCTCTTTAGATCCCGATTGTCCTCAGCTTGTTAGACTTTACAGTTAGCTACTTCTAAATTCAGGTTATATTATGAAAACAAATTGTAAATTCACATGATAAGGATTTCACAGTAAAGATTGGAGTGTTTACAAGACTACTATGCTCCTCTCTCTCTCTCTCTCTCTCTCTCTCTCTCTATATATATATATATATATATATATATATATATATATATATATATATATATATATATATATATATATATATATATATATATATATATATATATATATATATATATATATATATATATATATATATATATATATATATATATATATATATATATATATATATATATATATATATATATATATATATATATATATATAAACTCATTTCCTCTTTACATTGTATAATTACATTTTTATGCTAATTTTTCTATTTTAAGTTACTCCTCGAACTTAAGGTTACAAGAATCTAGATTCAATGACATCCTTCTTTAGGCCGCTTTCACACCAAAGTGGCACGTCGTATGCCACGTACGACGTGCCACTTTGGTCTGAAAACGGCCTTATATCTTTATCCTTCCTTTATTAAATATAATATACATGATTTTGATGCCGGAAGCATATGTGTAATGAAAACAGAATACTGAAACTTTGTTGTAGGGGGTTAAAGATAAATAAAAATGCAAAACTAATTACAATGAGGGTATTGATGAAACAAATGAGACTCTATTTACTTTTAATAATAGACTATATGCTAGTAAAATATCAGTTTATTATCAATGCAGATCTTTTAAGATTTGTATAATATCCAGGAGTATTAATATTTAGGCATTGAATTATTATATCCCTGTGAACTGATCCTCAATTATAATTACAAGAAGTAACAAGCAAAATAAGGACCCCATATATATAGAGAAGAATAACTGATTACGTTGTATATTCTCGAATCCCAGTTTCACAAATCACGGTTTTCATATTTGCGTTAAAGCATATGTTGACTGAAAATAATGTGAAACTTGCAAATTATATATATTGTTAAAATAATCAGGATTTTGTTTTAAGACCAACATGGCATTCGCCGCTAAAATTGAGGTGTCGTTAAATAATATATTACGATGAAGGAATCAGGATTTTGTTAAAGAATAACATAGCAATTCACCACTTAAAATGAAGACTTATAAAAGAGCCGATGTAAAGGCCGCCCATTGCGGCATGTATATTAGTATCATTGTAAACAAAATGTGTTGGGCAATTGGGCTCTCGCCGGCGCTCAGTCCACATATTCAGGTTAATTGGTATAGGTGATGAACTATAATTTATATACAAATGATTTATGAAAGAGATACGTTTAATATCACATTAAGTGACAGGATTTTTAAAATTATGATGAGTGAAGTAAACTGGCAAGTGATATAGATATTACAAATACTGAGTGCAGGTAACACTACACTAAGGTAGACATTCTGTGTTACTTAGGTTATTTACGGTGCTCCATTTGTTATGTGTCACCAGTTTATAACAATCTAAAGTGTTACTTTGAATAAGTCATGCTTTGTTCAGTAATAGAAGTGAAAAGCCATTTAGCTTAACAGATTTTAAGCTGTGGATAATACCTGAATCCGTACCTGTAGTATTTAATCTACCTATGCAAGTTTTCCATTGTAACTAATCTGTCGAGGCGTTTACCAACAGATTTTGCATATTGTACGTTTTGAAGTACAACAGGAAATGTGGTAAGTACAGCCATCATTATAATTGAAATCTGGTAAATGTTTACATTTTTAGTTCACATTCCAGTTATGAAAAATTCTCATTAAATCTCTTATAATAATGAATTAGGTTTTGTTTTGTTAGTTCATCTTCAGTAGAGAAGCAAGTTGTTATATGAAACTATTCGTTTTTATGGTATATGTTTACTTTCACCCCCTGGAAAACATCAAGAAATATATTATTTGGTTAGGTTGGTTCACCCAAGGGTAAGAAACGAGATGATGGCCTAGTGTTCCTCAACCTTTTTTAAATCAGGGTGCACTTGCAGAGTAATTAAAACTCTGAGGCACACTTAATATATTAGTAAGATAAAATTGCTCATAAAATTGTAAAATAGGAAAATTATAAAAAAAAAAGGCTCTTGAAATAAACTTGTATATTTAAGACAATACAATATACTATATCAGATATCCTTGTGTGAAACCTGTGCTTGATGTGCTTAGACAATTTTTTTTAATATTTGTCATTATATGTGATAAACATACTCTCATTTCCTCATCAATCCATCAAATATTTGATTTAGTTTTACATTTAATGTTGGTAAATGCAGAAAATCCTAAGTCACAGAGGTATGATATGGAGAACTGCAATAAAATTTTTAGTGCTTTACGAGCAGTTGAAAGATATTCTTCGATGGAAATCCAAAATTGATGAATGGGCATCTCTTTGTTTGATTTTTAGGATATCCCTCATGGTACTTAGTCAAAGGATTACCGCTGACTCCTGTACTCAAATGTCATTATACCTGCTTCTCACATGCTTTAGGACGGGTTGATCTAAGATTTTATGTCAACCATTCACAAGAGAAAGAGAGAGAGATAACGACTGATTTAAAGCCCTTTAGGAAGAGGAAAGGGAAGGAACTATCTGGTCTTCTTTAAAGATTAAGACAATGAGCATCCAGTTTAAAATATATAACGACAGACACTTGACTCAGACACGGGAGCCACGTGCCTATCCGTAATTTTTAAAAAATACAAATTTTTTTTATATAAAAAAAATAAATTACTCTTTCATTAACTTGGGCCTCACCTGGGTACCTTTCATGGTGCACCGGTTGATAAATGCTGTGATAGCCGAATGGAAATTCTAGGAATTTCATTGTTTTAGATATTTTTCAGTATTTTCGTTTCACTTGTTAGGGTTTACAAGTAAACATTTATCCATTTTAGTTGCTAAATATTTTCTTATGTATCTATATTAAACTGGTTATGGGAGCAAAAGTAAACATTTATCCTTTATCGTTGTTTTAAATATTTTATCAATGTTTTGTATTTTTATTTAGGTCTTTGGGGATTTTAAAAGTATATTTACTTTTATTTTAGCTCTAGCATGTGTATTTTGCATGTTTGGTTATCTACTTCCATAGAAAGCATATGGATAGTGATTTCCTCATTTTATGTATTGATGGATGGCATTTATACTTTTAATGATTTGTTAAATTTGGAAGCAATCTTAATGGTTTGTAAGAGGCATAATGTGAGTACAGTATTTGATTAAAAATAAATGAATAGGCCAATCTGTACCACTTAATAATCTAGCAAACAGCGAATATCATAGGATGTGATATATTTGTGCTTCACAAAATTTATATCAATAATGCAGTCATGATTGATTGTCTGACAAAAAAATTTTCATGTGCACTTTAGAATGGACTGAGAAATTTGTAGTACTTCCTAGATTCATCACAATCCGGATTTGCTACTGTTTTCTAGAATTTGAAGTAAGATACCTATGCAGTATTCAAAACACCAGGGTACATACTTATCAATAGATATTAGTTTTCTCTATTTTTATAGTAGATTTCATTATGATAAATGACTTAATTTTGATATATGGTGATATGGAATGTTAAAATACATTTTGGTGACAAATTTATTAGTTAGTTATTGTATATGTGTGTGACTAAACTTATCTTCAAGATTGTAATATGATAGACTCAGTATTAATCGTATACAAATGTTACTCTGTCAATATCTTCCAAGTAAGGGGTTTTTATTTACCAGAATGCATGTTGTGGACATTTTTAGGCCTGTAGCTGTATATGAAGGCTTATGATGCTACTGGTCATTTGACCCTGTCATTTTATCTGATACCTTTTAATACCTTTAAAAATATTGTAAATGATTTTTAAACCTGGAATAGTAAACATGCCATTCTTGCATATGCAAGTTTTCCCCTAAGAATTACTAATTGGAGGAATGATTAAATTAATTGATGTTCTCTTCTGTGACTGCCACCTGCTAGTGCATAATTTGGTTCGTAAGTTAAAATTTTTGGAAAGTACACTTTATACTCCTTGAATATAGATGTTTCTTTCCGAGCATCAAATATTGGTCTACAAAATCCTTAATTTAGATAATTTTTTATTTTATTTTTGGTGATACACAATTAGTTTCAGAGGTACTATTCCTAATAAAGATTTCTGAGCAACACTTAAACTTTCCAAGTGTTAAATAGGTCGGGATGGTTTGTGAAAATGCTGGGACATGTGAGAAAGTGGAGACGGACTGACACAGTGTGGTTAATTTGTTAATTTTATATATATATATATATATATATATATATATATATATATATATATATATATATATATATATATATATATATATATATATATATATATATATATATATATATATATATATATATATATATATATATTAAAATCATCAACTTAAAACGGTTTGGCTTTATGACCGCAGCTGCGAATATGTACTGTATGTTTGTCCATGATTACCCTGAGTATGGCAGTGTTTATCGTTGCTCAGCTAGCTTGTGACTCGTTTTTCTACTAATGGCAGCACTAGCATGAAGCAAGACACCCGTTCTTTCAGCTTGTCCTTATGCTACTGTTAGCAGTGGCCACAGCATACAGTATTTGTATTTGTTTTTGTATTAGCTGATTGATGGTTTATGTGTAATAATAATAATAATGATAATAATAACTAATTATAATAATAATATTAATAATAATAATAATAACAGTAGTTTCTTTAAGTCTCAATATTGTAGTTACAATCATCATTTGATTGATTTATATAGCTTTAACATTTTATTATTGTAGTTGCAGAGTTGCAGGACATTACCATATAAGTTATAAAGCAAAGTATTGACACTTATGAAAGGGTCTTTACTTTATGCAAATTTCTAATTCTGTTACTAGTGATCAAACCAATTATTTGTGTAAGCAGAGGGAACAAATTAATGAAAGCTTAGCAGGTTTTTGTGGTGAGTCATTGATATCTTTATCAGCGGCATCTACTCTATCTCCCCTCAGAAAAAAATGTTGTTGTAAAAAGTCAAAACAGACCAAACAATATGACTTGAAATTAATATACTGTTATTATATACGTCATTATACCCAAATACTGTAATTTTTCCATCAGTATAATGGTTTGATTAATGACCAAGTAGTCTCACAACTGGTCTGTTAGAAGCAGTTATGTTGTAGGAAATTGACGGATACTTGTGCAGTATGTTAAACCATCCCAATGCTTATGCAAAATATACTTACCCATTTTCAACTACTGTATATGCAAATTAGATGTTGTATATAAAAATTATAATCAGAAAATCTTCAAACAAATGTGGAATGAATGCAAAATGATAAGCCTGAATTTTGCATGCACTGAGACAGCATGATGGCTAAGTGACTAAGGGGAATGTTGGAATGCCATGTGTGATCAGTCTCTTTGTTTGTTGCCTTCATCGCTTTCATGAATTTCGCCCCAGTTTCATTTACCTACGTGTGAAATGTTGGTAAAAAAATTGGGTGCATAGGGCAGTGATGAGGAGCTAATGAAGGCTAGAGCTGTGTTAAGATTACAGCAAAAATTACAAGTTTTAGACCAGTTGATATTGATGTCAGTATATGAAGTGGCGCAAGTATGGTGGAAAAATGAGTCTAATAAAGCAAACGGAAAAAGAACTTTGTGTTAATGTTAGTGTTTTGCCTGCTGTATCAGAGTGGTTTCTCAAATTCATGACACAGTGCTTATGAAAACTGAGAAAGCATTAAATATGTGGCTAGAATATATGGCACAAAAATATATCCCTGTTGACAGATATATCTTGCATGAAAGCCGCTTAAATTTTATGCAGACTTGAGTAGGGATGCTAGCTCACCATTAAAGAGGGAATTTAAAGCTCGGGATGGCTGCTTAGATTTATGAAGTGCTATAACCTGAATAATGTGAAAATTATGGGAAAAGACAAGGGAAAGAGGGAGCACCTTCCTATAACTAATCTTCTTACCGTTTAATCCGCAACTCTGAAGTCTCCTTCCACTCCTGAGACTCCTTAGCCATCAACTTCCACAGCATCTGATTTTCCTGCTCCAAAACCACTTTTCATCATGTCAAAAGGTTTGAGTTATGCTGATGTATCATCTTTTACGTACAGTGCCTCTCATCTCGTCACTTCGACCCATCGGCTCTATAGACAGACCTCATTGTCAACATTATCATATGAGACTATGGAATTTACCTCAATAGAGAATTGTGGCTTTTGGTAGGCTAAGTGTTAACATAGTTGTAAGCTTCCCATTAATGTTTTATATTTCTTTAATACTTAATATTATAGTTGAAGTACATTGCCATGTATGTGAGGTAGAGAATAGGCTCTACACAACGTATTGACACATTTATAAAAGGGTCCTGACTTTACGAGAATTTTTCTTCTGTGGCTAATAATGGACCAATAACTTACGTAACCAGAAACTATATAGGGCTATTGTACTTGTTGGTAATTAGGCTGCATGGATGTTTCTTTTTAATTATTAGTGTGGTTATGTGCATCTTCTTAAAAGAAAAGCTTTTATAGTTTGTTCTTTTACCTATCGAAGATAGCATAAATATAAAAGCCAATATTTGTAAAAGTAATGCTTGTGTGTAAATTTCCGAATGCTACTGACTTGGCTGAAGTTTGGGCTTGTTTTTTGCTGTGATATCCATAAGAAGGGGAATTGGGCAATGCAGTATTTGTTTTAGATTGCATTTTCTTAGCTGAGGTGTTGTTTTGGAGTGTTTTGGCCTAATATTACTAAAATTGACAAAGACTATTGGAGAAAAGGTATTCTGTTTTGTGGATGCAAGAGAACTTTTTTAACTATAAACACCAGCTCAGATCTGATCTGTTATGTAAAAAATTACAAAGTGTACCAGTTAGAATTTTATTGTGATTTGGTTAACAATATGATAAACATTTATTAAATTCCATTAATTCCCATTGATACTGTAATATGATCCCTTTTAGTCATTCGATATATATATATATATACAGTAATGGCATGCACTCAGGGTAATGATTACATCTGCCAAAACAAGTCCCTTGCAAAAAGGCAACCGTCCTAGCCCTTGGTAGAAAAAGGGAGTCCGTGACGTAAAACCAGAACCGTATATATATATATATACAGTAATCCCTCGCTATATCGCGGTTCACCTTCCACGGATTCAGTGCATCGTGGGTTTTTATGGCGAGCATATGTATTTTATAACGCAGATTTTCTGGGTATATCGCGGGAATCCACAATATGTGGAAATATTAAAATTTCCAGTATTTTCATTATTTTATTGATTAAAAAAGTATTTCCTAGCCTAAGAATAATAAAACGGTAAAAAATAATAAAAAACATAAATTTAAACGCATAACTGACAGTATTGCATGCACCATATAAAATATGATACCGGTATCTGCGTTTTGGAAAACGCAAAGGGTCGCACCTACGTGAGATGGTACATGGGATGCTATTGGCTGATGGGTGGGAGACGACGAATCACGGAATTGTGTTCTGTATCCTGGGGTCTGATTGGCTTTTTGATTGAAGCTTGATTCTTCCAGCATCTTCCATTGTCTCGCCTCACCCATTCAGTTACTCACGTGTGCGCCTTTTGCGTTTTGCCTCTTAATATGTTGTGCTTGTGTTTTTTGTTAAACTTTATTTCAACCCCTGCAATGCCGCCCAAGCGTCCTTCATCTTCTAAGGCTTCTGGTAGTGAGCCTAAGCGGCAAAGGAAGATGTTGACCATAGCAGATAAGGTAAAACTGTTAGATATGCTGAAGGAAGGAAGAAGTTTCTCAGCTGTCGGCCGCCATTTCGGCATCAATGAATCTACTGTTTGCTACTTCGTCCCGCAGGTGTGGGACGTTGATATGGTTCGTTTGGTGCACTTCTGCAATATTATCGACGATGCCATGACTCCTTACAAGACCATCTTCTCACAAAAGAAGAAATAGCAACAGCAACTCCCCATTACCATGTTCTTCTCTCGCAAAAAGCAACCGTAATGGTATGATTGGCTGTGCAGTATGTAAACGTCATCATCACATCATTCACAGTAAACTTACCTATCACGTTCATATAGCTTTACGCTTGCGTGCTGTTATTTATGGTGAACTTACCTGTCACTCATATAAATTTACGCTTTGATGCTTTTATTAATAAAGTAAAGGGTGAGTTGTTAACAGTGCAGAGGGATTATAAAGGTGCAAATAAATGTTAAATACCTGTAATAAATATGGTACTGCTACTTCGCGGATTTTCACCTATCGCGGGTGGTCCCGGAACGTGACACCCGCAATAAACGAGGGATTACTGTATATTTATGATGTATTCTTAGCAATCTTTCATATTGCTAATCACATGTATAGTATATTAGTATTGCAGATTTGAATTTAAATGGCTTTTTTATTTAATCTAAATACATTTAACTCTTTATTGCTAGTAATGGTTATTAAATTATGTTGGTAATATGCAGGTTTAATTATCTTAAATATATATATACACTTATGCATTTTAAATATTTAGTTTGTTTTATTAGAAGGTGCCCAAGTACCTAATAAATTTCAAATATTGCATATACAGTACTCTCTTATGAAGGTCATTGTGAGTAAGTCACAATATCACTCTTTGGAGGACATGCTCTTCATTCTACATTCTCAGCTATAGAGTATGCCGGAGCTGACTAGGTACATATGTTCTTAGGACATGTAGATGCCATCTTAGAATGAACATTTCATAATAAACCAGATGGGTACAAAAATTTTGTGTGTGTCTGGTAGCCTGGATTTAATTAGTTTATACAGTACAGTTGTGCCCCCAACCCACAAGCTTAAGCCATTCCTAAAACCTGTTCTTGGGTTGGTTTGTTCGTAGGTTGGATTTATTTTTCCCATTGAAAAGCATGTAAATTCAAGTAACCCATTCCTAGTTACAAAAAATATTAATTTTAAAATTTTTGTAAGGAGTATAAACATGAAATATAATACAGGTTGTTTGTATATTATCTGTAAAAGGAAAATTACTTTAATAATAGAAAGGAAACTCCACTCTACTGAAATAAAACATTTACATATTCAGGTGTACAGTATACTTTAGTTGCTACCCAGTATAAAATAGCAAAGTCCAACACTTAGAAAAAGTTGTCTCATTCTCCCACTAATAACAAATAGGTACAAAACAAATATTGTAGGTAAGAAACAGTACTGTATTTACCTTTGTAGATCATTGTTGCTGGCATACATGAAGGGTGGTGGAGGAGGAGGACTACTCCTTTGATTTTACCATGTCCTACTGTGTGGCTATATCAGACACGTTAACACCATTTTCATGCTTAGTGATTATTTCCTTTTTAGTTTCCACTGTTATGTGTATAGGGTGTTTGTTATCACTGTCATTAACACTTTTCACTTTCTTAGGAGCGTTAATAAAGGCTAGCTTAAAGGCAAAACAATGAAAAATAAAGCAAGAACTACGAACGAATTACACAGCGCAGGCACAAATGCAGAACTGAGAGCAGGCAAACAGCAAATGTGGTACCTGGCCGACACATGTGTGTTCGTGGGTTGGTTTTTGTTCATGCTATGGGGTCAGAATTTGTTTGTGGGTTAGTTTGTTCGTGGGAACAGGCGTTCGTGGGTTGGGGACACTACTATAGCAGTGAATTAGGGGCTTTTAATGTTTTATTATTATTAGCTGCACTGAAATAGTCAAATATAAATACTTTTCTTTTGTAGAAAAAGTGGTCAAGATTTAGGTTTGCATATGACTGAACATAAACAACTGAATGTAGAAGATAATACTGTATTAAATATTAAAGTGATATCTGAAGTGCTTTGTGATAAAATAATTGTAGTTCATAGATGGTTTTGTATTGACACTTGCCATGTTCTTTAGAGCAGTCATTTGGCCAGTGTAGAAAGTGATATTTAATTTTAGGGGTCAAATAAGGTAGGTTAGTGCATGTCTGCCATCACAAAAAGAGATGACAATAAACTTTATTTCTAAAAGGGATTTCTTGGGTTACAGAACCACAAAGAAAGTGTAGGCTAACAGACAAGGCACACACAATTGATATTTTGGGGATCTACAGAGACTATGCTGTATTTGGAAGAGGGTGATGGAAATAGTGTTAGACACTGAGGAAGTGACAAAACAAAAGAGTTGAATTAGAGCTTGTGTGGATGAGGTGCAGAGTAGAATGGAGGCTGATGTAAAAATAAAATGTGTTCTGACATCAGTGTTAAAAGCTGCATGCTTTTGTAGGATAAATATGCTGCAGGCTTATACAATGAATTTAATCACTGTTCTCTATTACGGTACACTACTGACTTTTATAAATATTATTACTTAAAAATCATAAGTCGATTACTGCAGCCAAAGTTTATTTATCGCCTCTGCTGTGCACTGGCCGTAGATTATTTTTCATGCTAGTTTAATTCCTGGAGGTTTAATTGTAATGTAGGAAAACTTGTCATCATTCCTAGAGCATATTCCAAGGCATGAAAGTCTTTTGACCACTCAGTATATTTTTTATTAATCACGCTATATGTCAAATGCAGTTAGCTAAAACCTAGACATAATTCAGTATTATAAATATAAATGTTGATATTTATGACCCATTGTAGAAGTATACATATGTATTGATTGGTTAAGATAATATGCAGATTAAGGCTTTACAGTATTTGTTTCTCAGCTTAGCTGGTATCGTTCATTCAATAATCCCAATTCATTGGGGCTATCTTATATACTTGTGTTACATCATAGAGTGATCTGAAATTTCACACTTCATATGTATTTGTCATGATAGTGAGGTACAGTATAAGTCATTATTCACTTATGAAAGTTTACCTCAATATATATATTTACCTAGGCTCATTGTAATATACTTCTCTCACAGTATTGATTCTAGCTTACTGGAAAAACTTCTATAATGCCAGTTTGGCACATGAAAGACAGGCTTTTATATCCTTTGATTGGTATGAAGCTATATAAAAGCTTTTCTGTGATACATAGTAAATTTGTTACCTGTAAACTTGCAAGATCTCTTTCATTATACTGTGGTTAAGAACATTAAATAGAATTTATATATACATGTATAAACAGCATTTCTTTGCATTGTACTTTGAGAAGGTGTCTGTATTAGGTTACGAAATTAATAAGTACTTTAAATATTTTACTTACCATTTTAGAGTACTTACCTAATTGTGTTTACGGGAAAGAGCCCAAAGCTCGTATCTTCCCGTCTCCTGATCGCTTCCATTTTATACTTAATGATACTTATCATACCTGTCCTTAAAACTATGGATTGAGATAGCATTAACTACCTCCTCGCTTAGCCAATTCCAAATATCAACTACTCTTACACTGAAAAAGTATTTCCTTACATCCTGCAAAGAAGTTTTCTTACGAAGCTTCAAACTATGACCTGTAGTTCTAGAGCCAGCCATATCAAAATATCGATCCCTATCCACTCTATCATAACCATGAAGGAATTTAAAGACTGTCACCATATCCCCCCTTAATCTTCTAGCTTCGAGTGATGGTAAGTCTAATTCCCTCAGCCTCTCATCTTAACTGAGATTGCGTATTTCTGGCACCAGTTTCATGGGATGTCTTTGAACTTTTTCAAGCTTAGCTATGTGCTTTTTCAAGTGTGGATTCCAAAAGGGGGCTGCATATTCGAGTTTTGGCCTCACATTTCAGTGTTTTATATATATATATATATATATATATATATATATATATATATATATATATATATATATATATATATATATATATATATATATATATATATATATATATATATATATATCAGTAGTGCCCCAACCCACGAATTTAACCCGTTCCTAAAACCTGTTCATGGGATGGTTTGTTCGTGGGTTGGAATAATTTTTCCCTTTGAAACGCATGTTAAATTCAATTAATCCATTTCTAGTCGCAAACAATATTCATTTTAAATTTTTTCTAATTAGTATAAACATGATATATATAGTCACCGTGGCTCAGGCGGTAGCGTCCGCGACTTTGAGGCGTCAGGTCGTGGGTTCGCGCCCCGTCACGGTCTGAGGTTAGCAAGGGCATGCCCTCAGGGTAAGGATTACATCTGCTAAAACAAGTCCTTCGCAAGAAGGTAACCGTCCTAGCCTTTGTTAGAAAAGGGAGTCTGTGACGTAAAACCAGAATAAGTATAAACATGAAATATAACCCAGGTTGTATATATATCTGTTAAAGGAAAATTACATTAATAATAGAAAGGAATTCTACCTTAATAAATTATAAAAGACAAAAAATGACAGCACGACACTATTATATATGGAGTGAGCTTTTTTTGGCTGTAAATTCACGCAGTATCATATATACTCGTTGCAAGATCTCCTGATATTTGAAATTTTATGTTTGAAGGCAAATTCTTGTATTTTGTGTGAGGTTTCCAATACTCAAGTTCCAACTATTGTCTTCATGTAAATATTACTCCAAACTTATTCGGAAAAAATAACTAAAAGATATCATAGTAATCAGGGTTGTATTATTATTTCACTAACGTTTTCAAGGTCGGTCCTTTTCACCTTGTATTTTCTTTGCTTTCAAATCAGAACTGCTGTTTTTCTGGAGCTACCGTAGCATGATCCTCTCAGAGTATAAGAGGTGTAAAATTTTGCATTATGATGTGGGTGATCATTGTTTAAGGTAGTTAAAACAAAGTTTGAAATTGAGATCTACAGCATCAGCAGGGCATAGATTTTGAAAAAATGACAGTAAAATAAAGAAATACTTATGTATATTCAAATGTTGAAAAATTATATAAATGAGAGAGAGAGAGAGAGAGAGAGAGAGAGAGAGAGAGAGAGAGAGAGGGAGAGAGAGAGAGAGAGAGAGAGAGAGAGAGGTTGGTGTCACAGGGAAATTTATGTTGAAAAAGAAAAAGAAAGTTGATGAAAAACTCAAAAGTTAGTTGGGCAGATAGTAGAGGTTGAGGAATATCTGTGATGTTAAGCAAATGTAGTGGCAACTCCAGAAAAGTTCAGTATAGAAGGTGTTCTGGACAATATTTCCTATTGCATTACTGAAATATCTTTGAAAAGGTGTAACTTAACTTACTTTGGAATAACTGTTAAGTTAAACAAAAAATAAATACTGTACCCCAAAGGAATTATTATTAATGATTATGTTGTTGCGAGTGTAGTTATTAATTTTGGAGATAATAGGTTACTCTAGTGAATCACGAAGCTTAAGATAACTTCTAAGGTACCATTTATGAATTAGTGATGTACAGCAGTATTAGTGTGGATGTTGCATGTAATAAAAATATGTTACTGATGACGTGGAATTTGGATGACATGGAAATAAAATGGGTGGTAATCCTTTTTGTGGGGGAAAGCATTGAGAATGTGATATTCTAAGCATTTGTAGAACAGTGCCAAACATTAAATTTTAAGGTTTATTCTTGATTTACAATAGGTATATAGAGTCTGATACTAGCCAGAACTGAGATAATTTCAGAATACTGTATTTATTCTTAATGTTTTCCCTCTTAACATATATGAATAGTGGTCTTAGTTAAGTTAGGTCGCACGCTGCTAATTATTGTGGGTTACTTTGGTGTTTTGGTGTGCACCACAAAACATCCTCTCAAGAGTGCCTATTCTCTTATATAGTGGCACTGGATAATAATGATAATTATTATTATTATTAATATTATTATTATTATTATTATTATTATTATTATTATTGTAAATAGAAAGCCGCTGTTGAATATTTTTCATTTAATGACTAATTACAAAAAATCAACCTTTCTCTTTCCACTGGAAGCACTATAAAATATCATAAGCACTTTCTTGTTGAAGAGTTATATTCCTACTGAGTAGGAATATAACTCTTCAACGAACAAGTACTTTGGAATCTTGATATTGCTTTCAGTGGAAAGAGAAAGCTTGATTGTTTGTAATTAGTTATTAAACGCAAAGTACTCTACAGCTGGTTTATATTTCCATTATTGAAGTTGTCACTGACTTCCTATCTGTAATAATAATAATTATTATTATTGTTATTATATTTATTATTATTATTATTATTATTATTATTATTATTATTATTATTATTATTATTATTATTATTCCCATAAATATCCTTTTGCTGGTTTTGTCAGCAAAAAGATTTTCAGCATTAAGTTTATATATGTGTAAAACAATTATTGAAAAGCTCGCATAGATAAATAAAGCTCCGCAACCAGAAAAAAAAATGCAGTAATAGTGATTCAGTGATTAATGAGGGGTTGTTTAATGGCAGGAAAAGACTGCTAAAAAAACACAGAAACAAATAGTCAGTAATCCAGGCCAGAGTGCATGCATACAAGAAATTATGTCCTTGAGTGTTGGAAGATAATTTGAAAAGATAAAAAAAAAAAAAAAAAAAATCCCTAAGTGAGCTACATAACACTGTTGCCTTTTCCGCACATCATAATAGTAAAATTAATCAGTTCAAGGGAACGTCATACATATGGAAAACATATAGATGTGCTGCTAAGACTGATCGATGTGATATGAATATATCAGACAATTTCAGTCACTGGACACAGTAGCAGATACCCCTCACCCAATTGTAGAGGAGGTAAGAATACTAAAGTGGATACTTGAAAATAATTTTTTGCACTGAGAGTAAGTAATGTACTAAGGTTATGAGAGCTAGATCAAGTATATCCATGTGCACTCAAGAATGTTTTGCCCTATAATCAATAGCACTGTTTAATATTCGTAATGCCTCCCGAATACCGGGTAACTCTGACATGGTTAAATCAAGCTGACATCAAAAGTAAAGTTCTACGAGTAGGAAGTTAAGAGATTACGGTAAACTGATTACCACTGTCTATAATTAGTATAGTCAACAAGGGGACTGAAAGACAACTTAGTAGACATATTCTTACTTTAGCTCACTGGATATCTTCGGGCTCGTCTATGATAAAATAGTTGATGCCCACCTTAAGATATTTTACATTTTGGTATGCAGTATCCGATTTCGGTTATTTGTAGTTGTATATGACGTTATGAGATATTGTTGCGAGTTAATTTAACATTATTCCAGTTCACATTTTCTGTGCACCCTGTTCTTATCTAGTCTGGACTTGAAGGCATTCAAGGTTGGCGCCTTGACTACACTATGTGGTAGCTGGTTTCAATCATTAATTGCTATTTGTGTGAAGATGCCCTGTCGAAGAGAGGTCGTACATGTTTTTTTTTTATTGAAAGTTATGCACCCATGTCTCTTTCCTGTGGAGAAGCGAATTTGAAAAGGGAGTCTTGGGTATATAAATTGCACCATAGGCGATTTGTAACATAAGTTCTTGTTTACTCTCCTTCTCCAGTATTATATATAGCACTGGGTAAATTGGGGCGCCTGAGTCTTTTGTTGTATAAGTAGTCCTTCACTTTGGGTACTATTTTAGTCACACTCCTCTGGGTCAGCATCACACTTCTTAATGAGACACTAGACTGCATTATAATATTCCAAATGACTCCTAAGAAGGGCATTGTAGACATGGGAAATATCTCCCCAACCGTGAATTTAAATGACCTGTGAAATAGCCCTATGATCCTATTGGTTTTAACAGAAGCTTTAGCAATATGATTGCTAAATTTGAGGTCTGGTGTGAAAATCACTCCTAGGTCCTTCTCTTCCTTGGTAGTGAAGTCTTTTTGTTCTGTGGTGTATTCATGCTAGGGATTGGTTCAGCCTGTGTGCATAACTTTTCACTTGTCTGCATTGACTGACAATGGCCAGTCGTTCCGATAGCGTAGTTAGCCTATATGTCTTTAGATACAGTGGTTCTTAACCTTTTTCAGTATATGCACCCCTTTCAAATCA